>CM028687.1:9263064-9406605 GCA_016771965.1 Brassica carinata | reverse complement strand
GGATATGTATTCATAGATAGAGACGGGAAGCACTTCCGACATATCTTAAACTGGCTGCGTGATGGCATTGCTCCTACTCTGTCAGATCCTGATTGTTCTGAGCTTTTGCTAAGTAGACTACTACCAGCTTCTTGTAAGCTTAACTGTTCTACTATCTTACTGTTCTCATAACTGAAGTTATTTTTAGAGTACAGGTTTTATGTTTTTTTTTGCTTAAACAATTGCCTTCTCTTTTATTTCAGGGGCTGAAAGAAATATTGAAAGCTTCAAGGAGAGAAACTGGTGAGGTAGAAGCTGAACTGACGCTGTGGATATCATCAAATGTATACAATCTGAAAGAGTCAGGTTCCGTGGAGTTAATCTTTCTGGAATTGATCTTTCTAAGCTGGTAATATTTCTTACTCTCAGATGCCTGTACTTGTTGCTGACTTTCGAGTCTATGACAATGCCGCTGCGTAACGATTGCGCTACCATACCGGGCGTAGATCGATCGCTGCCGCTTGGCGCCAGCGGTAGGGCACTCACGGGCGCAGACCGACCTGCCATTTATGCCGGGCGCAGGCTTGTCTTCTCCCCGCCTGGCGCTGGCGGCAGGCCCGCCGCTCGCCTACGCCAGGGGTCCTGGCGTCCATCCGAGCAATCGCTTTGCTATCTCGGCAACGGCAACATCTTGGTCCCTTAAACCCATGTTTGTATTGTTCGAGAAACACGACGATTCTTCCGCAAAGCCTTTCGCATTGTTTAACAAAGCTCATATTTTAGAATCTAAGTTTGAAGCCTCATTACTCAAACCCGAAGACGGAAGTCTACTTAACCCAAGTCCATCTCGATCCCATACTGAAATCTCTAAGACCATAAAAGGTCGAATGATGAATGGATTTCGATTCATCGTGATTAAACGATCAATGGTTATTCTAAAACACCAATCATCTCGATTATACGAGGAAATGGGATTCCTTCGAAATGCCAAACCTTCAAGACTATTTTCTCAAATTTTTGTAAAGGTTTTAATTCTTCAGAGGCCAGGAACAAAACGCCTTGAAAACCTGCCGAGAATTTGGAAACTTAGGACCTAGGTGGATAGTCTAGCAAGCTAAGTCTTAGGAAAAATTTCCAGTCTTGTTCCATTGTTCCTTGATTGTCCGGCAGAACATGCAAACCGATCTAGTCTCGAAAACCGAGAAACGACGCCACGCCGTTCTAAAGCATACTCATCCAGCTTCAAAAGAAAGAAAAAAAAACGCATACAAGCCTTCTAAAGAACGGCTAACCCGCTTTTCAGAAAAGAAAAGGGAAGTAGGTACGATACTATACCCGTGATAATCCCATCTTCTAAAACTTTTTGCTTCAGCATCAAGACAATGCTTTTGACAAAGCAAACTCGCAGCAATAAGATTTGTCTAAAACGCCAGCGCATTGCCCAACCGCTACAAACATAGTCCTGAAAACTCTACGCTACTCCTCTTGTCGCGAACTCGCGACTAAACGCGGTACCAACGCCAAACTAGTAGCACGACGCGAGCTACTTAAAATAACGAAATAACCTTCGTAAAACTCCATGAGTAGTTGGCAGCTTTCGCCCAAAGGTCGAAATCATAGCGACATCTCCTCTCGGTAATCCGAAACATCGCTACTTTAACAATTCGCATTTTCTATCTCCATGAAACCGGTCATCCATTACTTTCGTGATAACAAGAACATTTTAAAACAAAACAGCCTATGGAAAACATGATCGATCTCATGCAAAACGATTTCAGAGCACGCAAAAGTGAATGAGGAAAACATAATCCGTGGTCGCTAATATCGCAAGTAATTTGTGAGAAACACTCTCCTGTTACCTTTGCAAAACCCTCTATTATCACTTTTACTAAAAATCCTCTGTATGGTCGAAGTCAATTCATACAAAGCAACTTTCGTGAAATGAACATAATGGGTCCAACGGGTAACGCCATAGACAGTTTTGCTCCACAAGGTTTCTGGCTCCTTCACTCCTCTCAGCTTACCGCCCGAAAGCAGGAAATAATCACGAGGCTTAACCCAAGACGTGTCCTAAGGCCGATCCCTTTAAACTTTGTCCCTCGATAAAATGAAACGATTTTCATGCAACAAAAGAAAAATTTTATAACAACCATTCATCGTGATAACTGAGACCTAAAGTGGAAGATCGCTTCTAAAAGCCATCAGCCATAACTCAGAAAACTCGCTATGCTTGGCATGTCTATCTCGCAAACACTATTTGGCCCTCGCCAACTACGCTCTTCCGTAGCCTGACCGAATTCGCATCCCCATTAGGACAATCAGAACTAACATGACCTTAGGAAGGGTCATGGTCTGATCGCTACCAACAACTTCCTTGGCGATACGCCGGTTCTCCATGCCAACCAAAGCCGAGCGAATCATCGCCTAATCACTTAACGCTAAAACAACATCCACGATTTGTTTATAGAACGCCAGTGACTATTACGCCAGCAATTTGTCGATAACCAGAATCGAAATCATACGATAAACTCTTCATACTAAAATCAGTCCTAACAACCATATGGTTAACGGAAGATTTAAACTTATCGTCAATCGATTGTTCTAAACACCCGTAACGGGATGAAAAGAAACACTCGCGACAAGGCTCCAAGAGTTATACGAGTCATCCTTAATATATATGAACAAATCCTCGAAAGCAAACTCTTCAATTTAGCATTGTTTCTCGGGTCAGTTACGCCGACTTTGGTCTTCGCGCCCAAACCAAACAACAGTTCGCTGCAAACATTCGCGAAAACATCTCCAAGCCCGCAACATTTCAACCATTTAAATGCGCACATTGAAAACTCGACCTTAACATGGCGATGTCGCTAACGCCGGCGACATTTCCTCAAAACGCTCCAGACAAAATTCGCCTAGAACTCAAAACATACAAACACACCTCTAAACGGTAACATGCCTCTAAACTCGCATCATTTCTTTGTTGCTGATCACAACAAATAATCTAACGCCCTAAACAGACAATGCGCTTTTAAAAGGGTAGGCTCTCTTACATCCGACAAGGATAAACATAGCGCGCTATACAAGAAATCCAAATTTTGTTTAGCTCTTCGAAGCGAAGTGACTCCACGCCTGATAAATCATATAAGTTTACAACAGCGATTTTAAACGGTACGAGTCAGGTTAAAATCGCGAACAGCAAAAAAGTTTCCATCGCGAAAGCCTCAACCGAGAGTAAACCTAGGTCTTTCACCCAGCCACGCTGGATCTTGACATCTCACAGACATAGTATGGTGTACGATCCAAAATTTTGTCTGTTCACTTAAGCCTATTCGCTTCACCTAACTTTTCGCAGAATCGGTAAACCAAGGAAAATCTCGCTTTATGCAAACAATAGGTAATGTGATCATCAGAGAACTAGGAATGAGACGACAACTCACACCCCTTTCTCATACTTCAAAAACTGAAGTTCATAAAAATCAAAAACGCTTCATAGGTCGGAGACCGCAGTTCAAACAAAACCCCAAAAGGGCAGGGATTCGCCACCAACGCCAGTCCCGAGTAATACATCATGGCCTCTTAACGTTAAACACATATAAAATCCCAGAAGGGATTGATAAACCTAGACGCCCCAGGAGCATCACCTTCATCCTCACTCGCGATGGGGATAGCCTCGCCGTCCGCTTCCCTCGTCGATCGCCACTACCCGCTTTGTCCACGCCAGCCTCAAATCCTCCCCGCGGCCTCCTGATCTTCTGAGTCTTCGGAGGTCGGGCGCAGTGCATTCCGCCTGCAGGCCGGCAAGGATTGAATCGAATCTCCCACGGTGGTCGCTTCCACTCTCCTTTGCGGTGACGATAGTCTGGCTTCCTCCAAGTCCAAAGACGGGCCTCATTACTCAAGCAACTCGAGCTCGCCAAACTCCTCGATCCCTCGCTAATCCAAGTCCTTCATGGATGGCTATCAAGGACTCAAACAGGGTGGCTATCCTCGCCGACGCACCAAAGAAGTCGCTAGGCATCGGCAACCTCCGAGGATCTACGCGGCTCATCTCCTCATGAGTCTGATCTTCTGAAGGCGCGGACTTCCCATGATTTGCTCTTCTTCTCCTTCTTCACCTTGAGTAACCAACTCGGTCTTCCCAAGGTCACGCCAAGATCGCTGATACCAACCTCAAGCTGGGACGCCTGGGCGCATGGTTTCTCGACAGTCTGCGCAATGCAGCCTTGCACGCTTCAGCGCTTCCTCGCGACGACTCCAGTTCTTCTTTCGATAGACGAATGACTTCCGACCCGCGACTCGCCAAGCATTCCACATCAGTGACAAAACTGTCCGCAAAAGAAGGGTAAGTATCATCGCCAAAAAGCGATACAAGAATTGTAGATAGATTAAAATCAACCTTGAACGATGACCAACGGCTCTGAAAGTTCCGCCCTCGCCTTTGCACCCCGCTTCCTTTTGCTCCAAATGCCGCACCAGCTCCCTGCTTTCCTCTTTGGCAACGGCGCTGCACCAGCCGCTGGCAGTCCCAAGACGAAGTTCTTCGGGAGAGGTGTAGATTCTATCGATCCTCTTCCGAGATCACGATCGAGCAGTCAAGAACCTGATGGATGGACCTGAACATCAGGAATCTGTTCAGGAACAGTAACCCCTTCCGCAGGAGGGCATCGGGTGGGACTTCGCTAGGAACCGAAGAACAGGCTAAGAGGCCAAGGAGCAGGCAAAGAAATCGGAGGAACATGCAAAGGAGTTGGAGCCGCTGAAGGAACTTCGGCTCCAGTCCTCGCCTCGCCAGCTCAAGCAGCACTGGCCGGATAGCTTAGCCTTGAAAGAGTCAAACCCATCAATGAGGGACGGAGAAGGCCCTGAACGGCCGGAACCGCCGGAGCTTGGCTGGCCGGAACCGACGGAGCTTGGCTGGCCGAACCGACGGAGCTTGGCTGGCCTCGCCCATCTCAACATCAGAATCATTCTTTTCAATTTGGGATGAAGATATTTTCTTCTTGAGAGAGAAGAAGAGAGGATTTGAAAAGATGTGAAGAATGAGAAGGAAGGCTGGCTATTTATAAGAAAAGGGAGATTACATAGGTTTCAGCGGAAAAGAATCCTTAGCCAAAATTTCAATTTTCAGAAAATTCTAAGTATTGCATATGGCGTCGTCTCGATCTTATGAGCTCGGGGCTAAGCTGTTGCGGTCAAAAGCGGTTATCTCGAAATCTACGGCTAAAGATCCTTTCAAACTCAAAGATTTCCCTTACGAGCGACCGGGGAAAGATCGGGAGCGGAAAACCGGTGACAAAGAACCCGGCGCCAGCGTATGGCGTCCGCAGCGGGACGACCGAAGCCAGCGACGCAGCGTCCGCCTTGAGCGGCCTGGCGCCAGCGACACCCGACCTGGCACCGGCGGCAGCGTCCGCCTGAGCGACTGGCGCCAGCGGCACCGACGCCTGGCGCCGGCGGCGCGATCAGCGAGCCTGACCTGGCAGCGGCACTGACCTGGCGCCGGCGGCCTGCGTCCACCGAAGCCGACCTGGCGCCTGCGGCTACGTCCATAGAGCGGCCTGGCGCCAGCGACAGCGTCCACCGAACCGGCCTGGCCGGCGGCACCCGGCCTGGCGCGCCCGGCGGCAGCACGCGTCCGCAGCGACGGCCTGGTGCGGCTGACGCGTCCGCAGCGGAGACGGACCTGGCGCCGGCGGCACCCGACTGGCCCGGGCACCCGGCCTGGCGCCGGCGGCACGCAGCGTCCGCGTGGGCGGCCTGGCGCCCGCGGCGACGCAGCGTCCGCAGCGGGCGGCCTGGCGCTGGCGACGCATCCATGAGGCGGCCTGGCCTGGCGCCGCAGCGTCCGCAAACCCTGACCGAACGGCGGCTAGCCCATGGCGCCGGTCGGCGGCCCTGGTCCTGTCTCGGTCCCATCATGCCGGTCTGATCCCATCTTGGCTTGTTTGGATCGATCCTCGTGAGTTTGAATGCGATCCGCGGCTACGGAATGAACATCTTCGATTCGGTTGGAATGCGTCCCGATATTTTACGACAAAAACTAGAAGGTTGGATTTCTGTTAGAAGATATCGTATAAAACAAAGATCGATTAACTTGAACATCGATCCTTTAGGCTGTCACGGTTTATTTTGAGAAAAGATAGTCTTTTAAATCGTATAAAGCGTTCAGCGACTTAAGACAAGTCCACGGACTTACTTCCAATTTAAAATTCAGGCCCAATCATGCTGGGGCGGTTTATCCATTTCGAACATGGGATAAACATCAAATCCCGAAAAATAGGGAAAAACTTCGGGGATAATTACGAAGATCGGCGAAAATGGAATACTACGAAGAAGAGATAAACTTGGGCCCAAAGGCGAGTCCATCATCCTAAGGCAAACCGACACTAGGGTGAGTATATAAGGAGCAGGCGAGGAGGGGGATCGAAAATTAGACTTAGAGCATTCTGCTAGCTTAGAAGAATTAGGGTTAGGTGGTTAGGCTAGCGAGGCAAATCTTAGGGCGTTTGGCTGCCTGCGACTCATCTTTTTCTTTAATGTAAATCTCTGTCTTTTCGAGAATCTTTGTACTCATCTCTTTCATCTAATAAAAGCGCCGGGCAAATATTTCAACTCTTATTTTTATCTATTGAACTTTTTCGATTTCGTGTGGCAGCGAGAGAATCGGACCTTGAGGAAAGTTGGGTTTACTTGGCTTTCCTCGAAATCTTATTTATCCGGAAATTGGCGGTGTGAATTTGGTTCCCACACTTCGATAGTAAAAGGGAAAAATGCTTAAGTTGCTCTAAATGCTAAGTTTGCTCTCAAGCTCCCTCTTCATCCCGCCCCAAGCTCTCCTTATATACTCCCTTCTAGATTCGATTTACTCTCTTTGGGCGGATTTGGCCATGGCGGGCTTTTCCATTTTTCATCGTCTCGTGATTATCTTGAAACTTGGCATTTATCTTGAAACTTCATATTTGTGGGAACCGAATTCACACCGTCGATTTTAATGAATAAAAGCGGAGGAAAGCCAAGTTAACCGACTTTCCTGAAGGTCAGGATTCTGCGACAGCCGACAAGTGACGAATAAATCGGAAAGGGTTTTGTTAAGATTTGGGACTGGACCTTAAGAAAGGCTGCCCTCACATTGCCCTTTAGGATAAGTCGGACGTAGTTCAGTTTAGAAAGAGTTGAACAAAGATCGAACCGATGCAGGGGGTTAGATGCAGTATGGCGTTTGTCATAGAAACAGGTATGTCGGCGATAGCGCCTGGGGTTTCTATGTCTTGAGAGCTCTGAAGTAAAAGAATTGTCCGATCCTTGAGGGAGGGGAGGTTGAGCAGTGGTGACCAGGCGTTCTAGGGTCTGCCTTGCTAGTCTAACGCCTAAATTCTAAGTTCTATCAGCTAACAGGAGCTCTCTAGGTCTCAATCTAGGATTTTCGGATCCTTTTCTCTTCTCAACCCTCCTTATATACTCACTTCTAGGTCGGTTTGCCTTAGGATGATGGACCTGCGCCTTTGGGCCCAAGTTTATCTCTTCAGGAAGTATTCCATTTTCGCCGATCTTCGAATTATCCTCGAAGTTTTCCTATTTTCCGGTGATTTGACGCTTATCCGATGTTCGGGAAATCGGATAAACCGCCATAGCCTGATTGGACCTGAATTCTTAAAATCGTAGTAAGTCCGTGGACTTGTCTTAAGTCGCTGAACGCTTTATAATGCATTTCTAAAAGACTATCTTTCTCGTGAAATAAACAGTATAGCCTAAAGGATCGATGTTCAAGTTAATCGATCTCGCTTTATAACGATATCTTCTACGGTGAAATCCAACTTCTAGTTTCTGTCGTAAAACATCGAGGACGCATTCCAACCAATTGAATCGAAGATGTTTATTCCAGAAGTCGCGGATTGTACCAAACTCACGAGGATTGATCCAAACAAGCCAAGATGGGATCAGACCGAGCATGATGGACCGAGACAGGACGAGGACCGCCGACCGGTGCCAGGGTTGCCCTCGCGCCAGGCTTAGGGACGCCTTCGCCGGGCGCCAGGTTGGCTTGCCGCCGGGCGCCAGGTCGATGCGTGGACGCGCCGCCGCCAGGTTGGCTTGCCGGGCGCCAGGCCGCTTATGGACACCTTCGCTGGCGCCAGGTTTTGCCGCCGGGCGCCAGGTCGCTTATGCTGACGCTGTCAGCCGGGCGCCGTCGGCCTACGACGCTGCCGGGCGCCAGTTGGTTACCGGCCAGGCTGGTTTGCCACGGCGCCAGGCCGGGCTTTATGCGCTTTGCTGTCGGCGCCAGGTTGACTTGTATCACGCGCCAGGCCGCTTTCGACGCTTGCATCCGCCAGGTTTCGCCACCGTGGGTTTTCCTGTTCTGATCTTTTCCCCTTGGCCGCTCGTCGGAAATCTTTGAGTTTGGAAGGATCTTTAGCCGTAGATTTCAGATAACCATTTTGACCCCAACAGTTAGCCCCCAGCTCAGATCGAGACGCATTTTATGGGCTTAATGATTCGAAGTTTTCTGAAAATCGAATTTCTGCTAAGGATTCTTTCCTCAGAAACCTACGCCATCATCCCTTTTATGATGATGATACTATCCCCTTCTTTTATGGACAGTTTGTGTCGCTGATCGACGGAATGCTTGGCGAAGGGTTGGAAGTCATTCGCCTATCGAAGGAGCTTGAGTCGTTGAGGAAGCCGCTTTATCGAGGCTGCACCGCAGACCGCCGAGGACACCCATGCTGCCCAGACGCCCCAGCTTGAGGTTCCATCAGCTAATCTTTGAGCGCGGACCTTGGGAAGACCGCCAAGTTCACTACTCGGTGAAGAAGGAGAAGAAGAGCAAATCCTCTAATTCCACGCTCTTCAGCGTAAGATCCACTCATGAGGAGCATGGATCCTCGGAGGTTGCCGATGCTCGTGGACGACTTCTTTGGTCGCCCGACGAGGATGGCCATCCTGTTTGAGTCCTTGATAGCTGTCCGCGAGAGGGCCTTGGCTTTAGCGGGATCGAGGGGAGTTCGAGCGAAGCTTGCTTCGCGGTAACGAGGCCGCCTTTGACTCGAGGAAGCCGGACTATCATTCCGTAAAGGAGAGGCGACCGAGGGAGACTACGATTCGATCCTTGCCGCCTGCAGGTCGTGCGCACCCTTTGCGCTGACCTCCGGCGGACTCAAGATCAGACACGGGAGAGGATTGCGAGGCTGGCTGACGAGAAGGGTAGTGGCGGAAGCGATCGGGGATGCGACGGGCAGGCTGTCCCTATCGGGTGAGTTTGAGGATGAAGGTGACGCCCGAGCGCCTAGGTTTATCAATTCTTCGATTTTGTTTTATATGTGTTTCGCCGCTAAGAGGCCATGATGTATTTATTGGACTGGCCGCTGGTGGCTTCGAATCCCTGCCCCTTTTGGGTTTTGTTTGAACTTTCGCTCTCAATTTATGAAACGCTTTTTGATTATTTATGAACTTCAGCTTTTTTCATGAGAAAGAGGGTGTGAGTTTTCGCCTCATTCCTAGTTCCCCGATGATCCCCGCACTATTGTTTGCATAAAGCGAGATTTTCTTTTTCCGCTTTATCGATGATGCCAAAAGTTCGTGGAAACCATAGGCTTAAGTGAAGAGAAAATTTTTGATATCGATACCATACTATGTCTGTGAGATGTCAAGATCCAGCGGGCTGGGTTTAGGGCAAGACGAGGTTTACCCTGATCGAGGTTTATGGATGACAAATCGGGTTGCTTTGTTCGCTTTGCATTTTAACCGACTCGCATCGCTTAAAATCCGCGAATTGTTGTCGGCTTATATGATTTGTCTCGCGGAGTCGAAGCTACTTCCTTTACGAAGAGCTAAACCAAAATTTGATTTCTTGTATAGCCGCTATGTTTATCCTTGTCGATGTAAGAGAGCCTACCCTCGGAAGGGCTGCTATTTGTCCGCTTAGGACGCGAGTTCGCTTTGTTGTGATCAGCAACAATGAAATGATACCAGCTTGTAGAGGCATGTTACCGCTAGAGGTGTGTTTGTATGTTTTGAGTTCTGACGAGGATTGCCTGGAACGCTTTGGTGAAAGAATGTCCTTCGAAAGGCATGACGCCTCGCGAAAAGCGAAGGTCGATCTTTCCTTGTGCCGCATTTCTTGGTTGAAATGTTCGCGGCTTTGGAGATGTTTTGTTAATGTTCGCAGCCAGAAACTGTTGTTTCGGTTTGGACGCAGGCACCATCGGATAAGTTTCGACTCCAGAGAAGCCTACATTCACAAGGCTTCGTGAAGTGTTGGCCTTCCGGGATTTGTTTGTATATATTAAAATGACTCGTGATAACTCTTGGAGCCTTGTAAAAAGTATTTCTTTTCATGTCGTGGTTTACGGGCGATAGAACTTAATCGATCGACGATAAGTTTAACCATATGGTTGTTGGACTGAGTTTTGGTATGAAGAGTTTATCGTGATGATTTTCCGATTCTGCTATATGACAAATTGCTTCGTGAATAGTCACTTTACGCTCTATGAACAAATCGCGGATTGTTGTTTTAGCCGCTAAGTTTATTGGAGCAATGGTCACCAGTAGTTTTGGATTGGCATGGAGGCTAGATTTAGCCATAACCAAGGAAGTTATGGTAATCGATCAGACCATGACCCTTATTAAGGTCATGTTGGTTTACAATTGTCCTTAATGGGGATGCCAATTCAGGTCCGGTCCTTTCAAGGCTTGTGTAATGCTTTCGCCGGATGAGTATGCTTAGAATGCTGCATGATCGCTTTGATTTTTCGAAAGAGATTGGGATCGGGTTTGCATGTTCTGCCTCGACATTCAAGGAACAATAGAACAAGACTGAGAATTGCCTAAGACTTAGCTTGCTAGACTATCCACCTAGGATCTAAGTTCCCTAAATTTTACGCAGTTTTCAGACGCTTTATTCCTTTCCTACAAAAAATTAAAACCTTGACAAATTTTCTAAGTTGGACGCATTCATAGTCTCATCGATCGCTCATGGCTGCCTCTTGCCCGCTCCTCTTTGTTTCGCGGACTTTTAACGGTTCATCGCAAAGGACTTTGAAAAGTTTGATAACCAACGAGAATCGGTTTTTGATGAAATTCTGAAGAGAATATCGGAGCCGAAGAGAGATATGAACGCCAAGTTCCTGTTCTCGCTTTCAGCATCGCTGGTTAAATTGACAATGTGTCCGGCGTAACATTACAGAATCGCTGAAACAAAGGGAGGAGAAGTAGGCGATAACTCAAGAAGGCTAAGGTGGGTGCTTTACAAATGGAGACATTGGGCAAGACGCCACTGGTGAGGCTCTTACCGCCAGGCGAGCTTAACTGGTTAGGTCTTAGACCTCATCGCTTCATATGATCTTGTATGACTTACTTAATGGTGTTTCTAAAATATTGCCGAAGCTTGATTTTAAAATATAAACTTTGTTAAACAATCGAGAAGGTTTTATGAAGAATCGCCGTGTTTCGAACAATCCAACATGGGTTTAAGGGACCAAGATGTTGCCGCTGTTCGAGATCAACGAGACGACTGCACGGATGGGCCGACCCTGACGCTGGCGCCAGACGGAGACGACGGTCCTGCCGCCTGCCAGACGGGAGAGGACGAGCCTGCCGCCGGGCGCCAGCGTCTTCGCCGCGCCAGGCCAAGCGTATCGGTTCGCCGCCGCACCAGGCGCTTCTGTCCGCACCAGGCGGCGTAGTCTGTCTGCCGCCGCCAGGAGTCTTGCCGCCGCCAGGCGCTGTGTTGTTATCTGTCGCCGGCGCCAGGCCGCTGGTCGGTTCGCCACGCCAGGCGCCCCACCGCCGTGCCGTGGTCCCGGCCCGGCCGGCTGCGCTGCTCGCCGATCCCGGGCTCACGGACTCAAAGATCAAGTTACTAAAACTCAGGCAAAGATGCATGGTACTGAGACAGGACCGGCTCGCCCTATGACGGACAGAGAAATCCTCCCCATGGGCGTAGGTGGTCGACAGCAACTTTGTTTTTTCAAAATCTCAAACGAAGCCCGCTTTGAGACTTAAACGAAACCATCTTAACCTAGACTCAAAGGAGAACAAAGCGAAGTTGCACTAGGTCGAGGTAGCCATGTCGGAGGGTGAGGTGACTCGTAATGTTTGTCCTGCCCACGGCAGGTGGCGGTGACAAGGACTTTGTAATTCCTCGTAAAATCTCAACGGAAACTCCATCGAGATGAAACCAAAGCCATTTGACTAGACACAAAGGAGAACAAAGTGGGCTCTTACTAAGGCGAACTGGGAAGACTGATCTTCCTTATGGCAAGTCGCCCTAGTAAGATCAAGTTCCACCTCCTTTCGCTTTTCCGCTTGTTCCTCGAGAGTTGTTTGTAAGAAGTATGGCAGAATCGGTGAACCGATTTGTTGTGCTTCTGTTCCCGAAAGTAATATAGGGTTTCCCAAGGTTTCAAGGAGAGTAAGTTTTGTTTTTCCAAGAGTTTCTAAAATGTTTTCAGTCGAACCCCTACTCGCTGAGATTTCACAAACTCGGTAATTAGACCGCCATCTCAGCCTTTGGCTCAATCTCATTCTAAATCGTAGGGCGGGCCATGAGCCAATGCATCCAGGCCCCTTTGGGCCGCTTCTGGGACTTAGACTTTTACTCATTTTTCCTAAGAAACGGCCGCTGATGTGACGCCGTTTTTCCGGGAAGGATTCCAACCCTTGTATAGTTAAGGCAACTGGTGTTTAAGATAACCATAGCCGCTTTTATACGGCAGGCAGGAATCCGCCTCGACGATCAAGTCTTTTATAAATTTTCCAAGTCTTTCTTTGATAATCCTGCGGGTTGTGTCCATAGACCCGGAGGATCTTGTTATGGGATCTTGGACGAGGGTGCATAGTTGATAGGACCGGATCGGGTTGTACCAAACTCAACGGGATCGATCCAAACAATCAAGATGGATCATACCGGCATGATGGGAACGACCAGGACGAGGACCATCGACCGGGCGCCAGGGGCTTGCCGGCGCCAGGTCGGTTATGGATGCTCGCCGCCGGCGCCAGTTAGTTTGCCGCCGGGCGCCAGGCCGGTTATGGACGCCTGGCCCGGCACCAAGCGCTACCGCGCCGGCACCAAGCGCTGGCGTGGTCTGTCTGCCGCCCGGCTCGAACCCTACCGCCCGGTAAGGCAGCTTGGTCTGCCGCCGGTAAGAGTGGCGTGGTGGTCTACCGCCCGGCATAAATCTACCGCCCGTGCGTGTCGCGTCCGCCCGATGCTGCTGTTGCTTCGCCGTCGATCCCGTGCTCCGCGGACTCAAAGATCAAGTTCACGAAAACTCAGGCAAAGATGCATGGTACTGAGACAGGACCGGGCTCGTCCTATGACGGGACAGAGAAATCCTCCCCCATGGGCGAGGTGGTCGGGACAGCAACTTTGTTTTCTTCGTAAAATCTCAACGGAAGCTCCGTTTGAGACGAAACGAAAACCATCTTAACCTAGACTCAAAGGAGAACAAAGCGAGTTCGCCCTAGGTCGAGGTAGCCATGTCGGAGGGTGAGGTGACCTCGGTAATGTTTGTCCTTGCCCACGGCGAGGTGGCCGAGACAGTGACTTTGTACTCCTCGTAAAATCTCAACGGAAACTCCAATTGAGATGAAACCAAAGCCATTTTGACCTAGACACAAAGGAGAACAAAGTGGGCTCTTACTAAGGCGAACTGGGAAGACTGATCTTCCCTTATGGCAAGTCGTCCTAGTAAGATCTCCGACCTCCTTTCGTTTTCCGTTTGTTCCTCGAGAGTTGTTTGTAAGAAGTATGGCAGTGGGAATCGGTGAACCGATTTGCTGTGCTTCTGTTCCGCGAGTAATATAGGGTTTCCCCAAGGTTTCAAGGAGAGTAAGTTTTGTTTTTCCAAGAGTTTCTCGAAAATGTTTTCAGTCGAACCCCTACTCGTTGAGATTTCACAAACTCGGTAATTAGACCGTCATCTCAGCCTTTGGCTCAATCTCATTCTAAATCGTAAGTGGGCCGTTTAGCCGATCCAGGCCCCTTTGGGCGTCTTGGGACTTAGACTTTTACGATTTTTCTAAGCGGCCGTTGATGTGGCGTCGGTTTTCGAAAGGATTCAATCCCTTGTATAGTTAAGGCAAGGTGTTTAAGATAACCATAGCCGTTTTATCGGCGAGCAGGAGAATCGTCTCGACGATCAAGTCTTTTATAAATTTTCCCGAAGTCTTTCTTTGATAATCCTAAGCGTGGGGGTTGTGTCCATAGACCCGAGGATCTTGTTATGGGATCTTGGACGAGGGTGCATAGTTGATAGGACCGGGATCGGGTTGTACCAAACTCACGAGGATTGATCCAAACAATCCAAGATGGGATCATCCGAGCATGATGGAGAACGAGACCGGGCCGAGGACCATCGACCGGCGCCAGGGCTGCCCGCGTAAGGCAACGCGGGATACCTGCCGCCCGGCGTAGGCTAACTTCGCCGTATGGACGCGGGGCCTTCTGCATACGGCGCCAAGGGCGCGCTTACGCCGGCGCCAGAACTGGCAGCGGCGCCAGGCGGCTTCGCGGGGCGCCTACGCCCGGCGCAGGCTGGCTACGCCCGGCGCCAGCCGACTTCAGCGGCCCGGCCAGGCTGGCTTACGCGAAGCGGGCTTGACTTTACCCGCCGGCCGGTAGGAAACTAGCGACGCTTACCCGCGACTCCAGGCCGGCTGTGTGCGCTGCAGCTGGCGCCAGGATTCTATGCGCCGTGGGTTTTCGTTGCCCGATCTTTCCCCGTTGGCGTTTGTCGGAAATCTTTGAGTTTGGAAGGATCTTTAGGTGGATTTCGAGATAACCGTTTTTGACCCCAACAATATTTATCTTTTGGAAACTTGACATTTATCCTTTCCTGCATAATAAAACAGACCGTCATACCAGCCTTGGGCTTAGTCTTCGTTCAAAATCGTGTGGGCCGTCCAGCGTGATCCGGGCCACAGGGCCATTTTGACTTGAGGCGTTTTCTACGATTTCTTGTAAGATACGCTCTCGGCTTTGACATTGGTTTTTCGGATGGATTCCTGCTCTTTGTATAGTTAGGGCGTCCGGTGTTCAAGCTGACCACATCATGGTATCACGATTAGTGAGAATCCATCTCCGGTTTGATCTTTCATAACTTTTCGAAATCCTTCCCGATAATCCCAGTGTGATGGAACATGAGTGTTGTGTCCATGGACCTGATGATCGAGCTATGGAAACTTGGACGAGGAGGCACGGTTTCGAACGGACAGTTCTTGCTTTAGACGGATGGCCTTGGCGGATCTCGCCCTCGCCCACGGGCGCAGGTGGCCTCGCCCAGCCGTCCTCGCCCATGGGCAGGTGGCCTCGATGCGGCTCGCCCTCGCCATCGGCGAGGTGGCCTCGCCCGCCTCGCCCTGCCCATGGGTGAGGCGCCTCGTACGCCTTTGTCCTCTCCCACGGGCGAGGTGGCCTCGCCCAGCCGGTCCTCGCCCATGGGCAGGTGGCCTCGCCTGGTCTCGCTCACCACGGGCAGGTGGCCTCGCGTTCGTCCTCGCCCACGGGCGCAGGTGGCCTCGGCCCGCCTCGCCCTCGCCATGGGTGAGGCGGCTCCCTCGACCCATCCTCGCCCACGGGCGCAGGTGGCCTCGCCCGCTCGCCCCCGCCAAGGGGAGGTGGCCTCGGTGCGCCAGTCTTTGCCCACGGGCGCAGGTGGCCTCGGTGCGCCAGTCTTTGCCCACGGGCGCAGGTTACCTCGAGTTGTTCTTCCTTGCCCACGGCGAGGTGGCCTCAGCCGGCTCATCCTCGCCCACGGCGAGGTGGCTCGCTCGCCCGGCCCTGCCCACGGGCGAGGTGGCCTCGGTGCGCCAGTCTTTGCCCACGGGCAGGTGGCCTCGCCCGCCTCGCCCTCGCCATCGGCGAGGTGGCCTCGCCCAGCCGGTCCTCGCCCATGGGCAGGTGGCTCGCTTCAGTTCGCCCTCGCCATCGGGCGCAGGTGGCCTCGGTGCGCCAGTCTTTGCCCACGGGCGGTGGTGGTCTGTCCTGTCTGTCTGATCCGGACTGAATGAATTCTCGATATTCTTTAACCCGTGTTCGCGGAAAACCGTCTTTTATTCTTTAAACCTTATTTCGGGAATGTTTGGTTTTAAAAGATTAAACGAGAGTTGGTTTTTCGAGAGCTTTCGGGCATCGATTCCGTCGTGATTGGTTTTTACCCCAACAGTCGGTGTATTTAGTAGATATATGCAAAGTCCAAGAGAGAGCCATGGACAAGCCGTGAATCATATTGTGCAATATATAAAAGGCATCACTGAGTATGGTCTGTTCTTCAAACGGCTTGGAACAACATAGATTACAGGTTACAGTGACAGCAGCCATAACATTGATGTTGACGATGGGAGAAGCACATCAGGTTATATGTTCTATCTTGGAACTTCACGGACCACATGGACATCGTGCAAGAAACCCACTGTAGCACTCTCTTCATGTGAGGCGGAGTTCATGGCTGCAACGAAGGCTGCATAGCAAGAGATCTGGCTGAAAGAGTTGATGAGAAAGATCATGAACAAAGAAGACAAGAAGATCGTATTGAAGATAGACAACAAGTCAGCTATTGCTCTCACCAAGAATCCGGTGTTTCATGGGAGAAGCAAACACATACTCTCGAAGTACCATCTCATTCATGAGTGTGTAGAAGATGATCACATAGAGGTTAAGCACATACTGGGAGTGGAACAGATGCTGATATACTCACAAAACCATTGGCAAGGATTAAGTTCAAAGAAATGTGTATGCTTATTGGAGTTCAAGAGATCAACAAACCTGAAGTTCAAGTTTGGAATTAAGGGGGAGAACGTTAGATAATTCCAATTAATTTGAGGAGCAAGTTAACTCATTAAAGTAAAGTTTATTGGGTTAAGAAAAAAGGAAAACATATCGAGCTTAGGATTTATGTTTCCATATTATTATTAGGTTAAGGAGTAGATTAGTCCTATATAAAGAGTTCTCATGGAGATGTAACATCAAGAGAAACACATTGATTTAGTTTTGAGAGAATTTCTAAATCTAATAAGAAGAGTTAGTTCTTATATTCTTTTGTGTTCTTGAAACTTTAAAATTTCTCTGACCTGTTTGTTAATTTTTGGCCGCTGCCTCTGATGCTGTGTCAGAGAAACGAACATGGCTATAACCAAAATTCAGAAATCGTAGTCGACAAAGTCATAATCAACTAAGAACGTATTGTAAGGATGCCGCATCTAACAATATTACAATAAGGGAAGTCAACCATATACAAATATTATATATATTGTGAATGCGTGCATGCACTAAATAGCTTGTTGATCATGACAGTGCTTCTTCTTCTCATTCTGTTCTCTCTCTCTCTCTCTCCACGTCAATCATTTGCCCTCGTAGAAAGTACGTACTATTAACAAAACGAAGATTAATCTTCGTTTTATCTTAAATTTGACCTATCTGTTATAATTTATCTCTGATCTTTTTTTCCACACTATCATTAGATATATAGATTGACTGTGGAGCATCAGAATCATACTTGGACACCGACCACATGTAACATCATGGGTCGGAGACAAAGGCTTCGCCACGTCCACTGAGTGATTAGAGTTCCTGGTAACGTGAAGAAGCCGATCAACACTATGGGAATTGAAATTCGCACCGTCGATTTCCATTTGAATAAGGAAAGTTAGGAGGAACCCTAATTTCCCAGAGGTTCCGGATATCTACTAAACCACATGTCAAGCAATCAGACAATAAAATAAAGACGAAATTAGGAATTGAATAAAACGAAACGAGCAAAAGGATCTTATTCCGAATCTGTGAGTCAACGTTACAACAGAGGTGGCCTCGGCTGCAA
Organism: Brassica carinata; assembly: GCA_016771965.1. Taxonomy (NCBI): domain Eukaryota; kingdom Viridiplantae; phylum Streptophyta; class Magnoliopsida; order Brassicales; family Brassicaceae; genus Brassica; species Brassica carinata. The sequence continues at coordinate 9,388,807 of CM028687.1, read as the reverse complement.
GAGCTGTTTGCAAACCTTCTAGTTCTAACAACCTAGGACGTAGTTGAGTCGCAGCTCGAAAATAGAATAGAATGCCTAAATTTCTCTGAGTGCTAAAATTTTCTTGTCTCTCTCTCTCTTATTCTTAGACCTCGGCTCCCTTATATACTCCTCTAGAGGCGGTTCCTTATTTCCTTTTCTACCCTCGCGTCAAATCTATCTTCTCGCAGAAATATTCCAATCTTCGTGATTATCCTCGGAAGTTAGTTTTCTTTAGAGGTTTCTCCCAGTGACTTGTCGCGTAATTCTTTTTTTTTTATCTTTCGATAAGTTTTACGGCTTCTTGTAATTAGTTATTTTTTTGTAAAATAATGTTTCTCGAGGCTTTCAGACATTGATTCCATCGTAAACGATTTTGACCCCAACAAACACCCTCAGGTTCTACCCCTCCGGTCAAACAAATTGCCACTGCAGCAACATTCCGGCGGCAAGGCGCTGTAAAACAGTCGTGAGAACATTGTTTTACTATGATGACTACGACGAGAAGTCGTTGCCGCCCTCTTTCAACGTTTTTACAACAAGAAACACCTTGACACTGTAGTATTTATTGTTTCGTCGCTCAGTGACGAGGATCAGTCACTGGTTATACTTGGTGATATTTTCTCCAACGAGTGATAATATCAGTGTTTGCCTAATTTGTATGTCTCCATCACATGTTCCTCTTATATCTTCCATTGACTTTTATGATATGGATGCTGGGATGTAGACGATCTTGGACCCAACGAAGGTCTAACACTTCGGAAAAAATTAATGTAAGGTGCCCAAGAGGCTATTGGGCATGAGTTACCACATACTGAAATCATGTTTTTTAATTCTATTTAAATCGTTTGACTGAGTTACAAAAAGAAAATTGGCGTTTTAAATGTTTTTTATCTTTGAGTAATTTACACTGCAGAGCAGTTTTGAATTTTATTTACAGGATAAGGCAGTTAGCACTACCAAAACAGTTTTTTTGTGTGAAAAGTCTTAACATGCCCCCCTAAAAAGGTAACTGGTGTTAATATATTTGGGGTATTTTTTGTTTAGTTTTAATTTTGGGAACTTTAACCGAGGGGGAAAAGAGAAAACGGAAAGGCGAAGAAGGAGACAAAGAGCGACGACGGCGACTTTGAGAAATCAGAAACATTCCGGGGTTGTTTAACCTAGCAGAGAGTTGGTGAAGCTGATGTATTCTTGCTTTGGAAACCTTTTCCAGATTCCTGTGTAGGTTGTTGATGGGGAGAGTTGTTCATAGCATGATGACGAGGCAAATAGTGACGAAGAAGAAGTACGAGATGTGGCTGGTTTTTGGTGGGAAACCATTACGGTTTTCATTGGTGGAATTTTGGAAAAGTTATTGGGTTGCCATGTGGTAAGTTTGAAGATGCTTAGAGCATTGATTTCCAACTCGAACATGAGAAAAACTATGATTATTGGGAGAGGCTTACCGGAAGTAACAGGGATGCCACGATTGAAGACCTTGTCACGTTGTTGGAGGCTGAAAGGGAGATGTCGGGGTGGAAGAGGTTGAGGCTTTGTATGATAATCATTGTAGATTGGGTGCTGGTGGCCACAATGCATAAAACGAGGCCAACTTTGAAATATGTGAAGTTTGTGGAGAATCTGAAGAAGTTCTTTGTGTTTCCATGGGGGAGGGAGTCTTTTCTTTGGACAATCAGCACGATGAAGCCGGGACCCAAGTTGATGGGCAAGTGTGAGACCCAAGTGGAGATTTCTGCAAGAAGCTGAGACAGAAGACGGTAAAAATGGTTGGATTCCCTTTGGCTTTGCAATTGGTTGAGTTTCAGGCAATGCCGTAGTTGCTAAACTTGGCTTGGGGCGACGATAGTGTGAAGTTGTTGAACTATCCGGGAAAAATATTGCCACAGCACGCGGGACTCAATGTAGCGAATGTACAAAATACAGAACACGATCCTGGGGTAAGCTAATGTTCATGAGCTTCCGTGTACTAATGATTTTAAACGTATAGGTGTACAAGAACTATAGCGTACATGTGTACGAAGCAAAGTTGTGTACACGCGTACTCAGACAGTTGTGTACGCATGTGTGGAAGAACTTGTATTTGATACTGATTTTATCATTTTTTTTTTGTTTTCTTGCAGCTGCTTTTCGAACGAATGATGGAGATTAGTGGGAGTCACGAGAAAAGGTGGGGTGTTTGGGATGAAGAAAAGTTTGATAAAAAGGTTTATTACATGCTTAATTTGTTGAAGGAAGGGCATGTGTTTACGAAGGCCCACTAGGGTGGGGGTGATGCGGAGGATCCACTATTCGTGTATAGCGAGAAAGCAAAGACCAAAAAAGGAAACACAAGGGGGTGGTGGTGAAGGACCAGTAGTAAAACAGCGGAGGATGAGTGCGTATTTCAAGCGATGACGAGATATTCACGGCGATGGAGGCTCGCTTAAACAGGCTGGATAGAGAAGTTGTTAGGCTGAATGGATGTGTGAGAAACAGGATAGAGAGTTAAAAAATGAAAAACCCCGAGGAAGGCCAAGAGTGCCACGAAGCGTAGGAAGAGCCTGAAAAAGAAAGAGAAAAGAAAGAGAAGATAAGAAGTGAGAAGAGGGGGGGGACGGGCAAGGTGTGGATTATCATAAGGCATGAGGACCTATTTTGTGTGGAATTATGTGTGTGTATGTGTGACGTTTGTTGGGTATTATGCATTAAGGCATGTGAACCATTTGTGGTATTGTTTTCATAAGGAATGTAGACATTTGTTTTAACAAGAGTTATGTTTGGTTGATGATCGACCATGGATTTTACCCATTTTTAGCCATGGTCTATAGGTTTTTTGATATATATTTACTACGATATAGAATCTATTTAGAGTATTTACAGGTTCAGGTACGTTCTGGAGAAATATGGTGATTTTGGAGTCTTTTGAGGTGCAGAACTGCACAGACCGTCAGATGTTTAGCTATGGATGGAGACCTTCCCACCGTTAGATTGATCCTATCTTTTGACACAAGATAGAGCTTTCAGTTAGCTTTCCAATTTCACCGGTTTGGGGTCAATCAGCATCCTGTAGCAGAAGTTATGCCCATTTTACTGAAGAGTAGTCAGTCTGCCCCGCGAGAGGAAGCTGTCGAGAAGAGGAATGCATGTCGATCGATGCAACAGAGTGCATATCGATCGATATGGATCTCAGAATGTGGGACAAGTATATTTTATGACCGCTGAAGCCCAGAAGCTATCACAAATTACCAGAATGCCCTTGGACGACCAGAAACCCTATTTATGTTATTTCTAAGTCCTTGTTGACGGCTACACACTTTACACACTTTCTAAGCTTTCTTTCATTCATTTTCTCTCTAGGAGAGAAGAGAGGAACTCCATAAGAGCCCTCCTAGAACTCCATTAGTTTTTATTATCTATTCTATTTCAGTTTTATATCTATTCATCTATGATTTCTGTGACAAACTTCATGTCTGAATAGATCCACCTGTTAGGTTTAGGGTTCAGATAGGTTAAAGGGATTAGCCCCAGCCTATATCTGCTATAGTTGTGATATTCATTGTTAGGATGTTCTTAATCCTTGTTTCTAGAGTCATGAACTAGAACCTTGATCTTAAGATTGTTTACTTACTTAACATCATCATGAATCCATCCTAAACATGCTATGGCCCTCTTGAGACAAGCGGAAGCTGATCTAAGATCATGGTGAGCATTGTATCAACTCAAGATAAGTTCTGCTTAGAATGATCGATCGATACTCCTACGCAGTAATCGATCGACGTAGAGAGGTGTATCGGTCGATATTCCTATCAATAACCGATCGATAATTGCCGGGCGATATAGTTGACCGCGAACACCATTTAGCATCTAAGTAATAGATGGTCTAAATATTGCGAGAGCTGATGGATTCATTTAATAGTGTTGAGCTCTAATATATCATGCAAGCAGCTTGTTAGCATTTATAGTATTTATAATCCTGATCACCTGAATTTAAACCCTAGATCTAGCAACCATCCTTCCATCAAACAACTCCTTGCCTTGTTGAATAATTGTTTTCTTCAACTTGTTTACTATTTTATTTACTGCTCTATTTATTTATTTACTGCTTTAAACCTATTTGCCAAGCTTAATCATATAACTATTAGATTTGATTGGTTCCCTGGCTCCTTGTGGATTCGATCCCTAAGTAGTACAACCAACCTCTTATTTGAGAGAGTAAAGTCACCTTAGGGTAATTTGAGTGATATCAAATTTGCCGCTGCTCGGGAGCTTTGATCGCCATTAGATCTTGTTTAATTAGATTTAGTCTAGGTTTTGTTACTGTTCGAAAATTCTCATAAATTTTTTCTTCTTTTTCAGGTACATACATCTTAGTACCAGGAAACAATGAAGAGCGGATTTCTAGGTCCTTCAAAGAAGGAGCCTGCTGGTTTTTGCACGATCCGTAACTCTACGAGGGAAGTATTGATCGACACTCTCCCAGCAGCATCGATCGACTTTGTGAGCCAAGCATCGAACGACACTATTCATCATGTGTCAGAAAACACTATTCATTGTGGTACTGTTCATCCTGTTACTGTTCATCCGGGTACTGTTCATTCGGGTACTGTTCATCCAGGTACTGTTCATCCTGACACTATTCATCCTGACACTATTCATCATGATACTATTCATTCTGTGTCGGAAAATACTGTTCATCCCGGATCGATCGACACTATTCACCGACGCCGATCGACACTATTCATCCGGACGCCGATCGACACCGTTCATCGCGGTATCGTTTCACCGGTATCTTACCTCAGATCGCTTCATCCGATGTCGATCGACATCGTTTCACTTCCTACGTCGACACCGTTCATCCCCTCCGATCGACACTGTTCATCCCGCCGGTCGATATCGTTCATCTTCGCCGACGACACTGCTTCATCCAACACGCTCATCTTGACATTGTTCATCCAACATCTGCTCATCCGAACATCGCTCATCGCGACATCGTTCATTCAACACGCTGTTCATCGCGACATTGTTCATCCAACACTGTTCATCGAAAACATCGCTCATTCAAGTAATGTTCATCAATGTCGAAGCAACGCTTCCAGCATGGAGATAGAGAAGGACTAAAGGCTGATACTTAAGATCAACAAGAAGGGTATCCGGCGGAGACAAAGAAGGTCGCAGCAGCAACAGACAATTGATTAATGCAAAAGGTACTGTAATCCCTGATGTAATTGTTGTTGCTGAGATGAATACCTTTGATCTGAACAGCCAATGGTATGATTGGGGAAGTGAGAACCCTTTCCGAGGTCTTCCTCATGAGGATCCCAGAGATCTTATCAAGAGACTTGAGGAGTTAGCCTCAGCAAGTGAGCAGAATGATGTATATGTAGACCACATTATTTGCAAGATCTTCCCATATTCACTATCTGGAGCTGCTTTTTGCTGGTTCAGTAAGCTGCAGCTAAGATCTCTAACCTGTTGGGAGGACATAAAAGGCGCCTTCCTAGGTAAATTTTTTAGCAAAGCTGTAGCAACTCGAAGTAAAAGGCTTGATTACATGGTGGAAAAGGTGATTGAAGATCAGGAGAAAGGAATAATGACTAGTCTTAGTTAGATTAATATTAGTCAGATTATGGATTTTGTTTACAGCGAGTAGAATGAAGGTTTTGAAATCCCGACCACTCATGTCAAGAAGCCAGACATTCAAGTTCACCATGCAGATGAGGGTACGCAAAGGGACGAACTGAACAGAGGACAGCTAGTCAACCATAGTACGGTTGAGGATGATGAACAAGATAGATCTAGTAAACTAAGAAGAACAGAAGAAGCAGATACAAGAGATCTAACTTCAGCATCGATCGACAGTAGTACATCAGAATTGATCGATGTCGGCACTTCAGAAACGTTCGATACAGACTTTCGTCATCGATCGATACCTTCAGAACCCCTGATGCTACTGCTGTGAACGCTGGACTGACCCACGAAGGCACTTAGAGATTACGACAGACTCCGAGGATTTCTACGCTTAAAAGGTCTGCATTAAGGCCGCTCAACACCCCTGCAGCTCGGTCCCTGAGCTAAACCCTGCATATATCTCTCTTGTGGGTAAGCATCCCTTTCATGGTCTTCCTCATGAAGATCCCATTCACCACCTCGAATCATTCAAAAATCTAGCATCAACCATTAAAAGCAATGGAGTCTCTGAAGACTACTTTTTTTGCAAACTATTTCCATACTCTCTTGATGGAGATGCAGCTCATTGGTTGAAGAAGCTACCACCAGGATCTCTCACCGCTTGGAATGACATTGCAAACGCCATTAACCATTTTCTATGATGCTGCAGCAACTCTAGAGATTGAGATGAGATCTATGATGGAATATATGGTGAAAGAGGATGAACAACATGTGTCTGGAGAATTGAGTAACTTAGAAGAAGCTGATATTAGTGAAATGAGCTCATCATCGATCGATACCCTAACCTTAACATCGATCGTCACCAGCACCTCATAATCGATCGATAGACTTTCACATCGATCGATACAACTTGAAATCCCTGAAAGTTCGAAAGTTGTCCTCAGGACATTGCAGACTCAACACGTAGAGAGCATGATGTATCGAAGTTGTTGTCCGACCAAAATGTAGAAAAAGATATCACCATGGAAGATTTCTTGAACTAGAAGAATTCTTGGAGTTAGAGGATGGACAACAGCTTGGAGATTTGGATTTAAGTGAAGAAGTAACTATGAAAGACTTCGAGAATGGCTTGAGGATTTAGAATGAACTCGGGCGTAGTTTGATGATCAGCACACTTCCGAAAAGGTCTGGAAATTTCACCAAAGACTGACGACATCGATAGACAGTCGCCATACATCATGGATCTACACACACTCGACTGCATCGACGACACTCACCCGATTGCATTGATCGATACCCTTGTTTGGATGAACTATCGATACCCATTGAACCAGGACCGATTGAGGAGATAATGCACATGTCTAAGACCTCACACCCTGCTGTCCCTAAATATCGAGACCACCTATCTCGACAGAAGAAGCTGATGGGTTTCACAAAAGAGTGAAGAGGATATATGACCCGGAAGCTTATGGTTCCATTTGCGTTTGAAGCCGAAGTCTTCTATCCCACCAGATAAAGGTGTGTATCTGAGTTCTTACATTGAGGTATTGGATGATCAACAACAAGTAGTAAGCTTTAAAGGCCCAAGCATTTATAGATGAAGTAGATAAAGGCCCAACAGAAGCAACATCAATCACATAAGCATCCCAAATCGATCAATCACTAACTTCATCATCGATCAAACCTATCAAATACCATCGATCGACACCCTTCGCTAATCAGAGCAGAATGAGTTTGAAGTGTGTCAAAATCTTTTGATGGAGGCACTACTACATCGACAAGTCCGGGAGAAAGAAGAGGAGGAATTGAAGAAGAGGAAAAGGATCAAGGGAGATCCTCGCTATCATTGATTCCTCACTTCTCAAATGGTATCAGAAATTGAGAGCGCAGCAGATGCTTCTCACAGCCGCTTGCAAAGCTTAGAGCACTCCTTATTGCTGAGATGATAGACAAAGGAGAAGAGTCTATGGAGGAGGCTTTCACACAAGAATGATAAAGCTTCAGAGTGTAGACATTGAGACTTGATTTGGAGCAGGTTCTCATTCTCACCCGACTAAATCAGATCTCTAAGTCAAGCTAATGACTAAAAATAAGCTGAGTGGGAGGCAACCCACCATTAGGTTTGTTTTAAATTTGGTTTTAATTTCAATTATTACCGATTCTGCATTTAGTTATTGCAGTCAAAAAAAAAAGATGAACAATACCGGCATCAGAAGCAGCATTACATGTAGTAACGATTACGGTAGCAACGACACTCAGAGCAGGAAAATCGATCGACATCAGAAAGCAACACCACCATCGACACTGTAGCTGTGTTACAGTAGCAGCCGCTATTCTAGCGTAATCACCGCTCATCAAAAAAGTTTTGGAAATTTAAGTAATTGTTTCTATTACTGATTTTTTGTGTGTTAGGTAAAAGGACAAATATCCGAGGGAGACGATTCTTCTGCATTAAGAATCACGATTACGCGCAGCATCGATCGACAGCATCGAGTATCGATCGCCACTTAACCGTGTTGATTGACACTCATATCAAAGGTGTATAATCGCTTTTCCTTATTTAATATTGTCCATATGATTTATTTTCCCACCACCTTAGACTATATAACACCGTGACAATGTTGTTTAAGCCTAGGGAGGTCCTACCGATATTGTATTTTAGTTTAAAAAAAGATCTGAGTAGTATCGCACCAGCACATCGATCGATGAGACCAATCGATATCGATCGACAACACAACAACAACAACGATCGATTGTCTCTTCATTGTGTCGACGAATGCAGCAGGTTATCGCTCTTACTTGTTACATTGAGTACTTGTATTTATGCTATTCCCTTAAACTCTGACTGGATTTACAATGAGGACAGTGTATAATTTAAGTCTGGGGGGATGTTTACTGATATTGGTTTATTGTGAGTCTTATAAAATGTTTTTCAGAAGTTTTTATTGAGTTAAGAAGGGGATAATGAAATTTTTAGATTTATGCTTGTTATCTAACCACTCTTTAGCACCATTCTAGACTTATCGACATTGAGATAGTACTAAAGATACTAAAGTGGATCAACCTGTCAACTATCAACACTTGTTGAGATTGTTTGAAGGAACCAAAGCTGACCTTCAACACTAAACCTGACTCAATTGCTTGTCTTGGGGCTTGGTATACATGGGATCGGATTCTTCAGACAAGTCTGGAAGGTAAATCCTTGTGTAGATTTATCACCTTCTCTCTCTCCATTTCGACCCTAGATATATAGGTAGAAAAAAAAACACGAAAAAAGAGAAAAAAAATGGAGAAAAGAAAAAATATATAGGTTTTTAGTTAGGTGGAATCCGAACAGGATTTGGTGGTTACAACCATTAAGGCTTGCTTCATAATGATTCCAACAAAAAGAATTCGAACGGGACTTGGTGGCGGCAATCATCAAGATGCAATTCATATGAATTCTTGGATATAGGTCAAAAGAAGTGAACAGGACTTGGTGGCAACCACCATTAAGTCTTGATTCATGGAAGCTCATTCAATCTTGGTCAATGATCCTGCAATGGAAGTAGACTTTGACTGAGAGAGAAATAAGTAGAGAGAGAAGATAGGAACTAACTTTTACCTGCAGGTCCAGATACTTGTTTGAGAATCCTTGCATCTCGTGATCGATACTCCCAAGGTAAAGCCTGCACTTTTATTTATGTTAAGAAATGAGGTTGGTAGAGGGGAATGTCAGACAAGATTTGCTAAGTTGTTGGCTAGGTGAATTTGGTTGCTAAGCTAGGATATGGTATAATGTGCTTTTGTGATTAGGACTTTTTAGATGTGGATTGCAATATTGTAGAGGTGATGATTCTAAGTTTTAAATCATGTGAGTCCCCGCTGTTTTCAAACCTCTTTCGAGAGATCGTCATTTGGTTTTGCTTGAGGACAAGCAAAAGGGTAAGTCTGGGGGAGTTGATCGACCATGGATTTTACCCATTTTTAGCCATGGTCTATCGGTGTTTTATATATATTTACTAAGATATAGAGTCTATTTAGAGTATTTACTGGTTCAGGTACGTTCTGGAGAAATATGGTGATTTTGGAGTCTTTTGAGGTACAGAACTGCACAGACCGTCAGATATTTAGCTATGTATGGAGAACTTCCCACCGTTAGAATGATCCTATATTTTGACACAAGATATAGCTTTCAGTTAGCTTTCCAATGCCACCGTTTTGGGGTCAATCAGCATCCTGTAGCAGAAGTTATGCCCGCTTTTATCAAGAGTGGTCATCTGCTCACAGAGGAAGTCGTCGAGAGAATGCATATCGATCGATGCAACAGAGTGCATATCGATCGATATGGATCTCAGAATGTGGGCCAAGTATATTTTATGACCGCCTGAAGCCCATAAGCTATCAAAAATTACCAGAATGCCCTTGGACGACCAGAAACCCTATTTATGTTATTTCTAAGCCCTTGTTGACGGCTACACACTTTACACACTTTCTAAGCTTTCTTTCATTCATTGTCTCTCTAGGAGAGAAGGGAGGAACTCCATAAGAGTCCTCCTAGAACTCCATTGGTTTTTATTATCTATTATATTTCAGTTTTATATCTATTCATCTATGATTTATGTGACAAACTTCATGTCTGAATAGATCCACCTGTTAGGTTTAGGGGTCACATAGGTTAAAGGGATTAGCCCGAGCCTATATCTGATATAGTTGTGATATTCATTGTTAGGATGTTCTTAATGCTTGTTTCTAGAGTCATGAACTAAAACCTTGATCTTAGGATTGTTTACTTATTTAACATCATCCTGAATCCATCCTAAACATGCTATGACCCTCTTGAGACAAGCGGAAGCTGATCTAAGATCATGGTGAGCATTGTATCAACTCTCAAGATAAGTTCTGCTTAGAGCCTTATCAATCGATACTCCTATAGAGTAATCGATCGACGTAGCTAGAGGTGTATCGGTCGATATTCCTATCGAATAATCGATCGATACTGTCGGCGATATAGCTGACCGCAAACACCATTTAGAATCTAAGTAATAGATGGTCTAAATATTGCGAGAGCTGATGGATTCATTTAATAGTGTTGAGCTCTAATATATCATGCAAGCAGCTTGTTAGCATTTATAGTATTTATAATCCTGGTTACCTGAATAGAAATCCTAGATCTAGCAATCATTCTTCCATCAAACAACTCCTTGCCTTGTTGAATAATTTTTTTGTTCAACTTGTTTACTATTTTATTTACTTCTCTATTTATTTATTTACTACTTTAAACTTATTTGCCTAGCTTAATCATATAACTATTAGATCTGATTGGTTCCCTAGCTCCTTGTGGATTTGATTCATAAGTATTACAACTGAACCTCTTATTTGAGAGAGTAAAGTCACTCATTAGGATAATTTGAGTGATATCAGTTGATTTACACACGTTCCAGATTTGTAGCATACACAGAACGTGTGTACATTGTAAATAAACAATGTGTTAGAAAGAAGTTTAGTGAAAATGTTGAAATTTACAATTGCTAGGGTGGGGGACTAAATGTAAATAACCAAATTTAATAAAACAGGGAGTATGTACTGATTGGTGTTCATATGATATGTGTACATGTGTACTTTATAAAGCAGTGTACGCAATCTGCTATGGTCTTAATAAAGCAGGGGGTAGAAACTGGTTGGTCGACATATGATTTGTGTACATGTGTACATATTAAGTTGGGTATTATGTATTAAGAGGCATGTGACCTAATTTTGGTATTGTTTTCATAAGGCATGCATTCCTTTGTTTTAACAATAGTTTTGTTTGGTTGATGTACACACGTTCCAGATTTGCAGCGTACACAAAACATGTGTACAATGTAAATATACAATGTATTAGAAACAAGGTTAGTGAAAATGTTGAAATATACAAGTGCTATGGTGGGAGATTAAAAGTAAATTACCAAATGAGATAAAACAGAGAGCACGTACTGATTGGTGTACATGTGATCTGTTTACATGTGTACATTATAAAGCAGTGTACGCAAACTAGTGTGTACGTAATAAAGAAGGGGGTGGAAACTGGTTGGTGGACATATGATCTTTGTACATGTGTACATATTAAGCCAGAGGGCAGAAGTAGACCTTTAGTTTAACTAGAGTTTCAGATGTACACATGTTTAAGACTAAAGTTTTGTTTGATAGATGTACAGACGTTAAAGACTTGTTGAGTTTAGTATCATTGTGTACATTGTGGCATGGTTAGTGGAAAACTTGAAATAGACGTCATATGGTGCAAGATTAAATGAAAGAAAACTCCAAATGTGAATAAACAAACGATTTACGGTGGATTGCTAAAATTGATGTGTATATAACAAAGCAATGAGTTGTATATTGAAGGTGATGGGGCTGTCTCACGGGCTGAACGGTGCTTCAGGTGTATGCGTGTACGTGTCTTATCTCGATTTACCCCGTGGACGTTGACCCAGTGAGTACACAATTAGACCCCCACTGGTGTACACCGAGAAAGCTTAGGTCTTTCTTCCAATCTGTAGGTTCTTCACCAGACATACGAACAGTATGGTCGAAGGCGTCACCTGTTGTGCAGTGGTACTTGTAGATCCTAAAATCTATACTAAGTATTTGATAGTGTTTGTGATATAAACTGAGGAATTTAAATGAAGTGGGCAACGAAATCTTTAGAACACAACGATATAAACGGAGATCGGTTGACAAAAATGGATTTTATTGATTGTTGGGGTCAAAATCGGTCACGGCGGAATCAATGACTGAAAGTCTCTGGAAAGTATTCTTGAAACAAAAAGTCTCGTATAATTTGAAAAGAAGTTATACGGGATTTTCTCAAATTAGAATATCCACTCTCTGGTGGGGTCGAAAAGGTCGTTCTTTTAAACCGTGAGGAACCAAAAAACGATCAAGATATCAAATCGAAGCCCTCGCCGAGATCTTCAAAACGCCGGTTCTGGCACCGGGCGCCGGCTCGCCCGTGCTGGCACCGGGCACCGGGCGCCGGCTCGCCCATGCTAGTTCGAGGCGTATGGCGTCCGTCTGGCCCGGTGCGGCCCGCGTCCAGCATATTCCCGGCGTGTCCGACTTAGAATCTGCCTGGAAACTTCAAAGAGGTCGTTCTCTCAAACCGTGAGGAACCAGAAGACGATCAAGATATCAAATCGAAGCCCTCGTCGAGATCTTCAGAACGCCTGCTGGCACTGGCGCCGGCGCCGCTCGCCTGCTGGCACTGGCGCCGGCGCCGCTCGCCTGCTGGCACCGGCGCCGCTCGCCTGCTGGCACCGGCTGGCGCCGGCTTCGCCGTGCTGGCACCGGCTGGCGCCGGCTTCGCCGATGCTGGCACCGGCGCCAGCTTCGTCCAGGCTGAAGCCAGCTCGCCGCCCTGGGGGCCAGCTTCGCCCGTGCTGGCACCGGCGCCAGCTTCGCCCGTGCTGGCACCGGCTGGCGCCGGCTTCGCCCGTGCTGGTCCCGAGTGCCAGTACATCCAGTCTGTTCCCAGCCCGTCCGATATAGATCGCAACTTGTGGCTTCCGTGAAGTCATAGCACCTTAGTTACGGATCAAACGTTCCTCGGTTCAACTCGATTGGAGTTATCCTCGAAGTGTTACAACTAGAGCTAGGAAGGTTAGTTCTTCCACGAAGTGTATCGTGTCAAACAAGGACGATCAACTCGAACATCGATTCTTTAGGCTATACGATTTATTTTGCGGAAAAGATAATCTTCGAGAAATCGTATGAGCGTCGAGCTCGAAACTTGTCCACGGGCCCACTTAAGATTTTGGAGACCCAAGCCCAATAAGAGCTATGACGGTTTATCCTAACTTATTACAGTAGGATAAATCTTAAGTTTCCGCAGATAAATGTCAATGTTCGAGGATAGCAACGAAGATCGACGGAAAATGGAATATTTCCAAAATAGATAAACTCAGGCCCAAAGGCGAAAGGTTAAACGGGCCACCGACCTAAAGTGACTATATAAGGAGAGCTGTGACAGAAGAGAAGAGGATCCGAAAATCCCAGAATCTAGACTTAGAGAACTCCTGCTAGCTTAGAGAACTTAGAACTTAGGTGGTTAGGCCAGCGAGGCAGGACTTAGAACGTCTGGTCGCCTCTTGTTCTAGTTTTATCTTCTCCGCAGACCCCTGCTCCTCTCTGAAGGATCTAACAATTTTTACTCAGAACTCCACACATAGAAAACCTAGGCATTATCTTCGACATACCCGCTTCTATGACCAACGCCATACTAATCTAACCAGGCATAGACTGTTCGATCTCTTGTTCAATTCCTTCTAACTGAACTACGCTCGACTTGATCCTAAAGGGTATGAGGCAGCCTTTCTTAAGGTCCAAGAAATCTTAACAAAACTTTTTCCGCATTTATTCGGTCACTTGTCGCTATTCCCAGAATCCGACCTTCAAGGAAAGTAGGGTTTTCGCATTTCCTCCATTATTATTCATTAAAATCGACAGTGTGAATTTCGTTCCCACAGTTGGCGCTAGAGGGAGGGGGACGGATTATTCTTACTCAAGGCCACAAAACGCTTGACCAAAGCGATGTCTGGAATATAAGACAAAACTCGCAGCTCACATCAACGTTGGTAAACAACTTTAGCGTAAATGTTCCTACGCCAACGCCACGCTAAACGCCGATCGCCGAGAAAATAGAAAATCTAGTCAGCGCTTTCGCCACAGAAGAGCACTAAAACGAGCTCGCAATTTCTCTATAAAAACAAAGGGCAACGATAAAATCTATCAAACCCCAAGAAATTCTTCTACAAACCGAGTTTTAGAAATCTTGACGAGTAGGGGTTCGACCGAAAACGCTTTTTGAGAATTTCTCGAAAAGAAAACTCGCTTCTCCCAAAACCATGGAGAAACCCTAAATTACCGCAGACTATAAGTTTAAATGGGTTACCCGGACGGACACGCCCCGGTGCCGGGCGGCAACAGCCAGGACATGGCCCCGGCGCCGGTACAGCGTGCCCACGCCGTGGGCCCTGGCACCGGCAGTTACAAAAACTCGAAGGTTCGTTAACTAATGGATTGAAATTCATCGATAAAACGATCACATATTGAAACACCAATCATCTCAACTATATGAGGAATTGTGATTCATTCGGAAGAACGATACCATGACGGAGTACCTTCTCGTAAAATCGTAGCTTGACGAGCTAAGGACCCCACTCGACTGACGTCCTGCTCATAGTGTCTAAAAATGCCCACCTTATCCTCTCTTCGAAGATCTCCTACTCCCGCTCTTTGTTTCAAAACTCTATAATGTTCCATCGAAACATGGTCAGTTTAACCAGCAGTACAAAGAAACAAGAACAGGAACTTGGGCATTGATATCTCTCACTCGCTCCGATATTCTCGTCAGAATTTTGTCGAAAATCAATTCTTGTTCAGTATCAGACTTTTCGAAATCCTTTGATAATGAATCGAAAGTGGCCATTCCTAAACGCCTAATAAACTTCCGATAAATTACTAACTCATACTCGCAAGAATCCTTCGACGAAATACACACCCGCCCTTGTAAAACTAATGCTACTAAAACTTGGATTAGAAGACATGAAACAAAGAGGAACGGATAAGAGGCTTATCTCAATAATCGATGAGAGTAAGGTACGTCAGACTTATAAATTTTTGTCAAGGTTTTAATTTTTCGTAGGACAGGAACGAAAACGTCTTGAAAACTGCCGTAGAATTTAGGGAACTTAGAACCTAGGTGGATAGTCTAGCAAGCTAAGTCTTAGGCGAATTTTCCAGTCTTGTTCCATTGTTCCTTGATTGTCCAGGCAGGACATGCAAACCGATCCAGTCTCTCGAAAAACTGAGAAACGATCGCCACGCATCCTAAAGCATACTCATCCCGCTTCCTAAAAGTAAGAAAAACGCATACAAGCCTCTCGAAGAACGGCTAACCCGCTTTCAGAAAAGAAAAGGGAAGTAGGTAACGATACTATACCAGATAATCCCATCTTCAAAACTTTTGCTTTAGCATCAAGACAACGCTTTTGACAAAGCAAACTCTCGCAGCAATAAGATTCATCTAAAACGCTTAGCGCATAGCCCAACCGCTACAAACATAGTCTTGAAAATTTACGCCGCTCTCGCTGCAAACTCGCGACTAGAACGGTACCAACGCCAAACTAATAGCACGACGATGAACTACTTAAAAATAACGTAAATAACCTTCGTAAAACTCCATCAGTAATTGGCAGCTTTCATTCAAAGGTCGAAATCATAGCGGAAACATCTCCGTGTAATCCGCTGAAACATCGCTACTTTGACAATCTGCGATTTTCTATCTCCATGAAACCGGTCATCCATTACTTTCGTATAACAAGAACATTTTAAACAAAACAGCCTATAGAAAAAACATGATCAGTCTCATGCAAAACGACTTCGCAGTATGCAAAAGTGAATGAGGAAACATAATCTGTGGTCGCAAATATAGCAAGTAATTTGTGAGAAACACTCTCCAGTTACCTTTACGAAAACCCCCTCTTACATCATTTTTACGAAAAATCCTCTGTATGGTTGAGTCAATTCATACAAAGCAACTTTCGTAAAATAAACATAATGGGTCCAACGGGTAACTGTCATAGACAGTTTTTGCTCCACAAGGTTTCTGGCTCCTGCTTTCACTCCCCGCGGTTACATCCGAGCAGGAAATAATCACGCAGGCGAACCCGCACGTGTCCTGCGTCGATGCCTTAAACTTTGTCCCCCCCCGGATAAAATGAAACGATTTTCATGGAATAAGGAAATTTTATACGAACCATTCATCGTATAACTGAGACCTAAAGTGGAAGATCGTTTCTAAAAGCCATCAGCCAAAACTCAGAAAATTCCGCTATGCTTGGCATGTCTATCTCGGCAACGCTTATGCAGCCCTCGCCAACTACGCTTTCCCAGAAGCCCGACCTGAATTCGCATCCCCATTAAGGACAATCGAAACCAACATGACCTTAATAAGGGTCATGGTATGATCGTTACCAACAACTTTCTTGGCTATACGGCTGAATCTAGCCTCGATGCCAATCCAAAACTACTGAGCGACCACTGCTCCAATCGCTTAACGGCTAAAACAACAATCCACGATTTGTCATCGAACGCCAAGTGACTATTATGCAAGAAGTTTGTCGTATAACCCAGAATCGTAAATCATCACGATAAACTCTTCATACCAAAACTCAGTCCTAACAACCATATGGATAACGGAAGATTTAAACTTATCATCAATCGATTAAGTTCTATATCCGTGAACACCATACATGAAAAGAAACACTCGTGACAAGGCTCCAAGAGTTATACGAAGTCATCCTTAATATATGCAAACAAAACCGGAAGGCCAACACTTCAATAAGCACTGTGAATGTAGACGCTTCTCCCTGGTCAAACTTACACCCCTTGGTCTCTAAGGCCCAAACCAAACAACAGTTTCTGGCTGCTAACATTCGCGAAAACATCTCCAAGCCCGCGAACATTTCAACCACGAATGCGCACAAGGAAAACTCGACCTTCAGCACTGCGTAGACGCCGCTAACGCTGAAGGACATTCTTTTCTCAAAACGCTCCAGACGCAAATCCTCGCCTCTAGAACTCAAAACAGACAAACACACCTCTAAACGGTAACATGCCTCTAAACTGGCATCATTTCTTTGTTGCTGATCATAACAAACGAACTCTAACGTCCTAAACAGACAATAGCCGCCTTTAAAAGGGTAGGCTCTCTTACATTCGACAAGGATAACATAGCGCGCTATACAAGAAAACCAAAATTTCGTTTAGCACTTTCTAATGGAAATAGCTCGATTTGTACCCAGACAAATCATATAAGCCGATAACAATTCGCGGATTTTAAAATGGTACGAGTCAGGTTAAAATCGCAAACAGGCAAAACGAAAGCCGATTTGTCATCGCAAAGCCTCAGTCCGAGAGTAAACCTAGGTCTTGCCCTAAACCCAACCATGCTGGATCTTGACATCTCAAAGGCATAGTATCAACACCCCGATACGAGATTCCAAAATTTGTCTCTTCATTTATATTTGTACGTTTATGAGTCTCCGCAAACCAAAAGATTTCGGGAATTCTCATCTTACACAACGACAGGTATGGTGATCATCTGAGAGACTGGAGTGAGACGACAACTCACACCCTGTCCCTCTAACTTCGAAAAACAGAAGTTCTCTCAATTTATAAAAACCAAGATTTTATAAATTTGAGCAAATTATTTTTACAGGCCCTAAAACGGGCAGGGATTCAGAGCGACCAACGGCCAGTCCCGAAAAATACCATCAACAGCATCATGTTCGAAATTCTCTCACGACACATAACCAGACCATATAAGTCTCGCTGGAAAACAGATCACAAGGGTCTTAAACACCAAAAACCAACTACAGAAGGCTTGATCCCTTCGACATGGGTACGTAGGCAGCCTTCGAAAGGCGCAGCCCCAATCTTACCACCTTCAACGGAGCCTTTCAACCATTAATTCTGCCTATCTTACCTAATATGTCCTATCGCTCGCAAGAACATCACGAAGGTTCTACCGAGCTGGGGGCTAACTGTTGGGGTCAAAATCGGTCACGACGGAATCAATGACTGAAAGTCTCTGGAAAGTATTTCCTGAAACAAAAGTCTCAGATAATTTGAAAAGAAGTTATACGAGATTTTCTCAAATTAGAATATCCACTCTCTGGTGGGGTCGAAAAGGTCGTTCTCTCAAACTGTGAGGAACCAGAAAACGATCAAGATATCAAATCGAAGCCCTCGCCGAGATCTTCAAAACGCCGGTGCTGGCAGCGGAGCGGGCGCCGCTCGCCTGCTGCCACCGGGCGCCGGCGCCGCGCCGCCTCGCCCATGCTAGTTCCGGCGCCGCGC
This sequence comes from Brassica carinata, assembly GCA_016771965.1. Taxonomy (NCBI): domain Eukaryota; kingdom Viridiplantae; phylum Streptophyta; class Magnoliopsida; order Brassicales; family Brassicaceae; genus Brassica; species Brassica carinata. The sequence goes on along the minus strand of CM028687.1, from coordinate 9,370,300 downwards.
AAGCGCCCGTCCTGGCCCCGATGCCGGCGCTGCCCAGCCTATTCCCCGCCTGTCTGACTTAGAATCTGCCTGAAACTTCAAAGAGGTCGTGACTTCAAACCGTGAGGAACCAGAAAACAATCAAGATATCAAATCGGCCTCGCCGAGATCTTCAGAACGCCTGCTGGCACCGCCGCTCGCTTGTGCTGGCACCGGCGCCGGCTCGCTTGTGCTGGCACTGGCGCCGCTCGCCTGCTGCCACCGGGCGCCGGCGCCAGCTCGCCTGCTGGCACCGGCGCCGGCTCGCCGTGCTGCCACCGGGCGCCGGCGCCAGCTCGCCTGCTGGCACCGGCGCCGGCTCGCCGTGCTGCCACCGGCGCCGGGCGCCAGCTCGCCTGCTGGCACCGGCGCCGGGCGCCAGCTCATCCTGGCACTGGCGCCAGCTCATCCTGGCACTGGCGCCAGCTCGCCTGCTGGTCCCGAAGCCAGTACATCCAGTCTGTTCCCAGCCCGTCCGGGATGATCGCAACTTGTGGCTTCCGTGGAAGTCATAGCACCTTAGTTACGACCTAACGCTCCTGGTTCAACTCGATTGAGTTATTCTCGGCGTTACAACCAGGTCTAGAAGGTTAGTTCTTCCGAAGTGTATCGTAAAACAAGGACGCATCAACTCGACATCGATTCTGTAGGGTATAACGATTTATTTTTCGAAAAGATAATCTTCCGAGAAATCGTGATGAATGTCCGGGCTCAAAACTTGTCCACGGACTCACTTAAGATTTTGGAGACCCAAGCCCAGAAGAGTTATGACGGTTTATCCTAACTTATTACAAGAGGATAAATGTTAAGTTTCCGCAGATAAATGTCAATGTTCGAGGATAGCAACGAAGATTACGGAAAATGGAATATTTTCAAAAGAGATAAACTCAGGCCCAAAGGCTAAAGGTTGGGCCACCACCTAAAGTGACTATATAAGGAGAGCTGGGGCAGAAGAGAAGAGGATCCGAAAATCCTAGAATCTAGACTTAGAGAACTCTGCTAGCTTAGAGAACTTAGAACTTAGGTGGTTACGCCAGCAGGCAGGACTTAGAACGCCTGGCCGCCTTCTTGTTCTAGTTTTATCTTCTCCGCAGACCCCTGTTCCTCTAAGGATCTAACAATTCTTTTACTCAGAACTCCGCACATAGAAACCCTAGGCATTATCTTCGACATGCCCGCTTCTATGACCAACGCCATACTAGACTAACCAGGCATAGACTGTTCGATCTCTTGTTCAATTCCTTCTAACTGAACCACGTCCCACTTGATCCTCGAAGGTAATGTGAGGCAGCCTTTCTTAAGGTCCTGATAGCTTGCATATTTACATGTTTTTAGCATCCATATCTTATGCATTTTGATCATATAAGTTAGGCATTAGGCATGTTTAGGTCCATTTTGCATTCATTTGTCCTTATCAGGTGTTGGAGTATGCTTTGGTGTGATTTGAGGTGTTTGGAAGCCTTATGGCCCCAAGAGAGATGAAGAATCATGTTTGGCCATGAAAAGAGAAGTCAATCCATGATCTGGTCAAGACAAAGATGAGCATGGACAGAGGTCTTAGAGATGTCTCCTGCTTCTAAGATTTTGTGGAGACACATAAAATTGAGTTAGCTTTCCAATGGAAGTGGTTTCAAGTCATTTGGACCTGTATTGTAGAAGTTATGATCAATTCACTTGAAGCATGTCAGGATGGCCGGGTAGAGACGGCCGGGTTCAAGCAGCCACCCGGGAAAAGAACATGGAAGTGGTCCAGTCCGGGATGACTGAGCCTGGGACAGGTAACGGGTCGTTTGACTTGTGCTGGAGGAGACCAGACCGGGTAGGTCAGTCCGAAGGGACACCCAGTCGCCGATACGACCAAGGGTCACCTCGGACGCCGGGATGGATAAACCAGAACCCCGGACGGGCTGGACAGAGGCAGCCTGGACCAGGGTGGTCAGACCGGGTTGGGACAGGCTGAGTCCCCCGACCAATTTTAAGCTTCATTCCCATTGGTTTAGACCAATTTAGCTTAAGGACTTTTGGTAATCTTGTTTTATGTTTCTAGGCTTTCTGCCACTTATAAATACTCTTGTTATCCCTAGATTGGGACTTTATGTTATTTTCTATCTAAGAACACATAAAAACTCGAGTCAAGTTTCATCTTTGATTCATAATCTCATCTTATCTTTGTGTTCTTGATTGCTTGATTTCATCTCCTTTCTTTCTATATGTTTAAGCTTGAATCTCTCATGGATTTAAGAGTAAGCATGTGGATTAGTGAGTAGATCCATTTAAGATCCATGGGTTAGGTGATTGAGAGAGATTAAGTGTAGATACAAGGTGTTTAGTATTAGATCTATCCTTTCCTTTGCATTGATTTGGTGTTCTTAAAGCTATATTTGAGTTGGCTCTCAAACATAGAGTCATAGGCATTTCATGCCCGAAGGTATTCTATGAAATGCCTGAGCCAGCTTCGCCCAGGCGCCGGGCGTCAGCTCGCCCGTGCTGGTCCCGAGCGCCAGTACATCCAGTCTGTTCCCAGCCCGTCCGATTTAGATCGCAACTTGTGGCTTCCGTGAAGTCATAGCACCTTAGTTACGGACCTAACGTTCCTGGTTCAACTCGATTGGAGTTATTCTCGAAGTGTTACAACTAGGTCTAGGAAGGTTAGTTCTTCCGCGAAGTGTATCGTGTAAAACAAGGACGATCAACTCGACATCGATTCTGTAGGGTATACGATTTATTTTTCGGAAAAGATAATCTTCCGAGAAATCGTATGAATGTCCGAAGGCTCAAAACTTGTCCACGGACTCACTTAAGATTTTGGAGACCCAAGCCCAGTAAGAGCTATGACGGTTTATCCTAACTTATTACAGTAGGATAAATGTTAAGTTTCCGCAGATAAATGTCAATGTTCGAGGATAGCAACGAAGATTGGCGGAAAATGGAATATTTTCAAAAGAGATAAACTCAGGCCCAAAGGCGAAAGGTTAAACGGGCCACCGACCTAAAGTGACTATATAAGGAGAGCTGGGGCAGAAGAGAAGAGGATCCGAAAATCCTAGAATCTAGACTTAGAGAACTCCTGCTAGCTTAGAGAACTTAGAACTTAGGTGGTTACGCCAGCGAGGCAGGACTTAGAACGTCTGGCCGCCTCTTGTTCTAGTTTTATCTTCTCCGCAGACCCCTGTTCCTCTCGGAAGGATCTAACAATTCTTTTACTCAGAACTCCGCACATAGAAACCCTAGGCATTATCTTCGACATGCCCGTTTCTATGACCAACGCTCATACTAGACGAACCAGGCATAGACTGTTCGATCTCTTGTTCAATTCCTTCTAACTGAACTACGTCCGACTTGATCCTCGAAAGGGGTACGTAGGCAGCCTTTCTTAAGGTCCTGATAGCTTGCATATTTACATGTTTTTAGCATCCATATCTTATGCATTTTGATCATATAAGTTAGGCATTAGGCATGTTTAGGTCCATTTTGCATTCATTTGTCCTTATCAGGTGTTGGAGTATGCTTTGGTGTGATTTGAGGTGTTTGGAAGCCTTATGGCCCCAAGAGAGATGAAGAATCATGTTTGGCCATGAAAAGAGAAGTCAATCCATGATCTGGTCAAGACAAAGATGAGCATGGACAGAGGTCTTAGAGATGTCTCCTGCTTCTAAGATTTTGTGGAGACACATAAAATTGAGTTAGCTTTCCAATGGAAGTGGTTTCAAGTCATTTGGACCTGTATTGTAGAAGTTATGATCAATTCACTTGAAGCATGTCAGGATGGCCGGGTAGAGACGGCCGGGTTCAAGCAGCCACCCGGGAAAAGAACAGATGGATGGAAGTGGTCCAGTCCGGGATGACTGAGCCTGGGACAGGTACCCGGTCGTTTGACTTGTGCTGGAGGAGACCAGACCGGGTAGGTCAGTCCGGGAAGGGACACCCAGTCGTCAGATACGAATCAAGGGTCACCCGGACGGCCGGGATGGATAAACCGGGGAACAGAACCCGGACGGGCTGGACAGAGGCCAAGGCAAGCCTGGACCAGGGTGGTCAGACCGGGTTGGGACAGGCTGAGTCTCCCCTGACCGAATTTTAAGCTTCATTCCCATTGGTTTAGACCAATTTAGCTTAAGGACTTTTTGGTAATCTTGTTTTATGTTTCTAGGGCTTTCAAGCCACTTATAAATACTCTTGTTATCCCTAGATTGGGACTTATGTTATTTTCTATCTAAGAACACATAAAACTCTTGAGTCAAGTTTCATCTTTGATTCATAATCTCATCTTATCTTTGTGTTCTTGATTGCTTGATTTCATCTCCTTTCTTTCTCTATATGTTTAAGCTTGAATCTCTCATGGATTTAAGAGTAAGCATGTGGATTAGTGAGTAGATCCATTTAAGATCCATGGGTTAGGGTGATTGAGAGAGATTAAGTGTAGATACAAGGTGTTTAGTATTAGATCTATCCTTTCCTTGCATTGATTTGGTGTTCTTAAAGCTATATTTGAGTTGGCCTCTCAAACATAGAGTCATAGGCATTTCATGCCCGGAAGGTATTCTATGAAATGCCTGAGCCAACTCATCTATGCTTTTAGCTTTCTTTGCCTAAGGGATTAGTTGTCAAAGAAGCTAGGATTGCTATTAGACTCATTCTCCATGTTTGCTTTGATCATTACAGCCAAAGGGATTTGGTGTACTTGGGTGATCATTGCAAAAGAGCATTCATCTAGGGATAGAGCTTGCTTAGTTTTGTTGTCTAGGCATGAGGAATTAGATTGATTGAAAAGTTAGCATCTTGGATTGAATCTTAATCATTTGATATCAAGTCCCTATACCCATGAGTCTCATTCTCCTCATAAGAAAGAAAGTTTTACTTTTTGTTGCATTTTACTTATTGTCTTAGTTTTGATAATCATCCTCTTTAATGATTGCATTTATATTAAGCATAGACTTGCATTCCCTCTGTTTCATGGTCACTTAGAACTGGTTCAACAATCTTATATACTACATCATTTGATTAGGACCCTAGAAAAGTCTATCATCAAATTGGCGCCATTGCCAAATTCTAAGTTGATTGTGACATTGGGATTTAGTCATTTGCTTGAGACTAAATCATTTTACTTTTATTGTGATATTGCTTCTCCTTGCTCTTTTCCATTTTCATTTCAGGTGTATGATAACTAGAAGCAGAGGTGCATCAAACTTGACACCCACTGTTGAAGAAATTGCTACACTTGAGAGGGAGATTGCAAGAAAGAGAAGAGAAGAAGAGCAACAGGCTCACTTACAGAGATTGGGGTTTGATATGGAGAATCAGCATCAAGATGGTGATGCCCTAGGGGGAAATGGTCCAAAAGCTGACAACATAAGACCACAGCGCCAGCCAGAACAGCCACAGCGCCAAGCTAGAGCCATTGGAGCCTATGATCAACCACACATTCATGGTCATAGGTTGGGGATAAGGGCACCAGCTGTGGAGAACAAAAACTTTGAGATCAAATCAGGGCTGCTGCATTTGATTGAGAACAACAAGTTTCATGGCCTTTCTGTGGAGGATCCCCTTGATCACTTGGACACATTTGATAGCTACTGTAGCTTGTCCAGGATTAATGGAGTCTCTGAAGATGCTTTCAAGCTGAGGTTGTTTCCCTTCTCTTTGGGAGACAAGGCACATCTATGGGAGAAGGCTCTTCCAAGTGACTCTACCACAACTTGGAATGAGTGCAAGAGGGCATTCCTAGAGAAATTCTTCTCTACCTCAAGAACAACCAAGATCAGAAATGAGATCTCTAGCTTTCAGCAGAAGAACCTTGAGAGCTTTAGTGAAGCATGGGAGAGGTTCAAGGGCTATTGGTCTCAATGCCCACATCATGGCTTCACCAAGGAGAGTTTGCTTAGTACCTTCTACAGAGGTGCTCTACCAGAGTTCAGGAGCAGATTGGACACAGTCAGCAATGGGTTCTTCTTGGGCAGAACTGAGCAGGATGCTGAGGAGCTGGTGGAGAACATGGCCAGGAGTGACTCAGTCTACAGTGAGGAGCATGATAGGCCAACAGAGGCACTGATGAAGATGATCCCACACAAGAAAGGCCCTTAAATATCTCCAAGAAAAGTTGGACAAGCTTCTTGTAGAAGGCTAAGCAAGAGCAGCTTAACTCCATTGGGAACCAGCAATGTAAACTGCCTGCTAGGACTACTGAAGTTCATGGTGTAGAAGGTCAAGAGGAGCTGTGCTTCATCAATGCTAATGGCACATGGTATAGGAAAGAGCCCAACTTACAATACCAAAACAACTACCAGCAAAGACCTTACTACAACAATCAACAAGGAGGTTACCAAGCAAACCAGCCTACTCAGCCCCAAGGAAGCTCTTCTCCAGCTCAGGCTCCAAGTTCAAATTTGGAGTCCATGTTCAAGCAACTCTTAGAAGCTCAAGAAAGAAATGCTAAGAACATTGGTGACGAGTTCAAGAACATCCATGCTAAGATTGATGGCACCTATTCTGACCTCAACAACAAGTACATGCAACTTGCCTCTCATCTCAAAGCTTTGGAGAGCCAGGTTGCTTCTATGTCTTCATCCTCCAAGAGCCCAATGGGATCTCTACCAGGAAAACCAGAGAAGAACCCTAAGGAGACTTGCAATGTTATCCTCTCCACTTCTTCAAGGATTAAGTTGAGTGATCATAAAAATGATGTTGATGAGATTGAGAGGCTAGTGCTTGGACATCAGATTGAAAATGATAAGAGACTGGTTGTGGCCAAAGCTGAAGCTAGAGTTGTGAAGAGAGCTGATAAGAAGGTTCAAGGAAAGATTCTGAAGATTGATGAACCTAAGGTTGAGACACAAGTTGAGAAGAGTGCTAACCCCAAGCTGAAAGAAGTGAAGGAAGAAGACAATGAGGTTGAGCTATCACCCTATGATAAGCTCCCTTTCCTAAAAGGTTCCTCACCAAATCTCAGAAAAAAGTAGTCTTCAAATTCAGAAAAGACCTAAGTGATATTGGAGTCAAGCTTCCAGAGATCACCAATATGCATGCTGCTCATGTCCAAATGATGCTCATACAAGACATTCTCACCCACCAAGCTAAAGTGGCTGAGCTTTTGGACATCTCACTTCTGAAGATTGATCCACCAATCCCTCCCAAGTCCCTCCCTAAGCTTGAGTCTCAAGGGAAGTTCACCTTGTCTTGCTCTCTTGGTAAACTAACTATGGATGATGCCCTTGTTGATAGTGGTGCTAGTGTGAATGTCATTTCTTTTGATATGGTGAAGAGTATTGGGATTGAAAGCATGGAACCAGACACTCCTCCTCTCACCTTTCGGGATTCTTCTTCTACAACCCCACTTGGCATAATCAAGGACTTCCCTTGAAGATTGATCCTGCACCATACCTATTGACCTCACTGTTTTGAAGATGGCATCTGAAGAGAGAGTCCCTTTGATCCTTGGCACTCCTTTCCTCACAACAGTTGGAGCTTGCATTGACTTTCCAAACAAGAAGGTCACCCTCATGCATGTCAACAAAGCTGTCTCCTATCCTCTCCAACCTCCAATGGAATCAGACTATTGTGGGACAATCACCTGTGATACACAAGCTGTTGAGAAACCCCAAGATGAAGAAGTTGTTGGTAAGAACGAAGGTCTTGATGGAGAGTCTTCAAAAGAATTGTGTGATGAGCACTTGGAAAGTGCTAAAACAGGGGGGATGAGTGGAGTCTCAAAGGCCACTCATGGCAAGAAGAAGATGGTGAAAGAGCCTCATCCTCAACCTCTTGATTTTCTCTCACACACTCTCACTCTCCATCCAAAGAAGCTGATGGATGGAGTCATTGAGTACAAGATCAAGCACAAGGGCAGGTCCATACCATTCTCAAGTGTTAGAGCCATCATCACTCCTCAGCTCCAAGATGACCAAATCAAGCTTCAAGAGCTTCTCTCTCAGGTCCTCACCATCACACTTGAAGGTGGGAAGGATCCTCCTTCTCACTAGTTCAAGAGACAAGGTAGTCAAGCTAAGTGACTCAAAACAAGTGTTGGGGTCAAAAACGGTTATCTCGAAATCTACGGCCAAAGATCCTTCCAAACTCGAAAATTTCCCGCCGCGAGCGACTAGCGGGGAAAGATCGAGCAACGGAAAACCCACGGACGGCAAGGCGGCCTGGCACCGGCGGTACCCGGCCTGGCGCCGGCGCACGCTGGACGCTGGCCGCCTGGCACCGGCGGCACCCGGCCTGGCGCCCGGCGGCACGCTGGACGCAGGCCGCCTGGCACCGGCGGCACCCGGCCTGGCACCGGCGGCATCGCTGGACGCTGGCCGGCGGCACTCGCCTGGCACCGGCGGCACCCGGCCTGGCACCGGCGGCATCGCTGGACGCTGGCCGGCGGCACTCGCCTGGCACCGGCGGCATCGCTGGACGCTGGCCGGCGGCACTCGCCTGGCACCGGCGGCACCCGGCCTGGCACCGGCGGCATCGCTGGACGCTGGCCGCCTGGCGCCGGCGGCATGCGGACGCTGGCCGTTTGGCGCTGGCGGCACCGTCCGCTGGCGGCCTGGCGCCCGGCGGCACCCTGGCCTGGCGCCGGTCCACGCCTCGCCCTGGTCTCGGTCCCATTGTGCTCGGTCCGATCCCATCTTGGCTTGTTCGATCAATCCTCGTGAGTTTGGTACAATCAAGGCTACGGAATAAACATCTTTCGATTCGTTGGAATCATCCTCAATGTTTTACGATGGAAACTGGAGGATTGGATTTCGTAGAGGATATCAGATAAAACAAAGATCGATTAACTTGAACATCGATCCTTTAAGCTATACGGTTTATTCTCCGAGAAAGATCATCTTTCCGAAATCGATAAAACGCTTAACGACTTAAGACAAGTCCACGACTTACTTATAAGTGGTGTTTCTCTGGTCCTCTCATGGCATGCAGAAGGGGAAAGAGCGAGAAGAATCATGAAGGAGGTCCATTCTGGATCATGCGGAAATCATTCTGGCGGAAGATCTCGCGTCAAAATCAAACGCCACGGTTATTATTGGCCAACCATGGTAAAGACTGCAGAAATTCGCCTGAAGTGCGAAATGCCAAAGGCATGCTCCAACAATCCATCAACCCGGAGATCCTCTCCTTAATCTCGCCCCTATCCTTTCATGATGGTCCATGGACATCGCCGTATCTATGCACCCATCAAAACAAAAGCGCTTCCTCCTAGTCCTACGGATTTCTTTTCCAAATGAGTAGAAGCAGAATCCTACGCAAGTATCAAAGACACACAAGTCGAGAACTTCGCCTCGAAACATATCATAACTAGACATGGGGTCCCGCATTTAAATCGTAATGATAATGGATCTCAATATATCTCTACTCGATTCAAGCATTTTGCGAAAAATGGAAAATACGACTTACAAAGTCAACTCCCAGATATCCGCAATGCAACGGACAGGCAGAAACCATCAACAAAACCGTCCTTGATGGACTCAAGAAACACCTAGACGCCAAGAAGGGGCGATGGGCGAGGAGCTCAAGGAGTTCTTTGGTTGCATCGCATAACCCCAAGACGGCTACGGTGAAACTACATTCGCCTCGCTACGAACGGAATGTATGATCCCCGCGAAGTAGAATTCCCGAGTACGGAGAAGATTCCTCCCCGAAAGAGAGGATTTTAACGACGCTATGATGCTGGACAATCTCGATCTCATCAATGAGCGCCGCGACCAGGCACTCATTCGAATCCAGAATTACCAGCACGCTGCCGCAAGGTACTACAACTCAAACGTACGCCATCACAGTTTCAAAGAAGGCGATTTAGTCTTACGCAAAGTCTTCCAAAACACTGCCGAACGAAACGCAGGAAAACCGGGAGCAAACCGAAGGACCATACAAAGTCATAAAAGTAGTCCGACCAGGCTCATACCAAATCCCAAACATGCAAGACGCCAAAATCCCGAACTTGAATGCGATGCACCTCAAAAAATACTACCACTAAACAATAAAACGTGGTACAAAAGAAATACGAGATGGCTTGATCCCTAGACAAGGGTACGTAGGCAACTCGCCAATCGGCGGATTCAGCTATCCCCCCAATTTAAAAAAAAGGGGGGAGTGGGTATGTATACTCGTATACTCCCACAAATTTCGAAGACTCTAAAATTTTCGAAACTTTTTCACGAATTTTTCAAAATCAGCCGAAACGCCACAACAACGGATCTAGTATCCACTAAGCGATTATCACATCCAAAAACAAATCCCGGATGGCCAACACTTCACGAAGCACTGTGAATGTAGACGCTTCTCCCTGGGTCAAACTTACGAGACCCCTTGGTCCCGCGTCCAAAACGGAAACAACAGTTTTCTGGCTGCGAACATTCGCAAAAGACATCCCCAAAGCCCGCAAGCGCTTCAATACGAGATGCGCATAAGGAAAAATCAACCTTCAGACATGTAGACGCCGCTAACGCCAAGGACATTTTTCCATAAAACATTGTAGACTAAATCTTCGCCTCTGAACATACAAACGCACCTCAAAAGCGGTATCATTTCGTTGTTGCTGACCACAACAAACGAACTCTAACGCCCTAAACAGACAAATAGCCCTTCAAGGGTAGGCTCTCTTACATCCGACAAGGATAAACATAGCGCCTATACAAGAAATCCAAAATTTTGGTCTAGCTCTTCAGAAGGAGGTAGCTCGACTCACTTCAAACAAATCATATAAGCCGACAACAATTCACGGATTTTAAACGGTACGAAGTCAGGTTAAAATCGCAACAGCAAAACGAAAGCCGATTTGTCATCGCAAAGCCTCAGTCCGAGTAAACCTAGGTCTTGCCCTAAACCCAGCCACGCTGGATCTTGACATCTCACAGACATAGTATGGAATACGAGATCCAAAATTTGTCTCTTCACTTAAGCCTATTCGCTTCACGAAGTTTTTCGCAGAATCGGTAAACCATGAAAATCTCGCTTTATGCATAATAGGTACGGTGATCATCGGGAACTAGGAATGAGACGACAACTCACCCTCTTTCTCATACTTCAAAAACTGAAGTTCATAAATAATCGAAAACGTTTCATAGATTGAGACTGCCGAAATTCAAACAAAACCCCAAAAAAGGGGCAGGGATTCGAAGCCACCAACGGCCAGTCCCGTTAAATACATCATGGCCTCTTAAACGGCCGAAACACATAAAACGAAATCCCAGAAGGGATTGATAAACCTAGACGCTCCCAGGAGCGTCATCTTCATCCTCACTGCCATTGTGGACGGCTCCGCCAGCCGCTTCCTCACCGAGATCGCCACTACCCGCCTCGTCGCGCCAACCTCGCGATCTTCTCCCGTCGCTCCTGATCTTCTGAGTTTTCGAGGTCGGAGCTGGTGCATTCGCTTGCAGGCGGCGAGGATCGAATCGAATCTCCTCGATGGTCGCCCACTCTCCTTTACAGACGATAATCTGGCTTCCTCCAGTCCAAAGACGGGCCTCATTACCTCAAGCAACTCGAGCTCATTCAAACTCCTCGATCCCCGCTAAAGCCAAGTCACTCTTGGCGGATGGCTATCAAGGACTCAAACAGGATGGCCATCCTCGCCGACGACCAAAGAAGTCGCCGCTGGCATCGGCAACCTCCGAGGATCTACGGCGCTCATCTCCTCGTGAGCCTGAACCTTCTCCCGAAGACGGCGGACTTCCGAGGATTTACTCTTCTTTCTTCACCTTGAGTAACGAACTCGCTGGTCTTCCTGTCGCTACCAAGATCGCTTCATACGAACCGCAAGCTGGGACGCTCATGCATGGTGTCCTCGATACCGCAATGCAGCCTTAGTACGCTTCAGCGCTTCCGCGACGACTCCAGTTCTTCGATACACTAATGACTTACGACCCGCGACTCGCCAAGCATTCCGTCAATCAGCGACACAAACTGCCCGCAAAAGGAAGGAGTAAGTATCATCGTAAAAACGGTGCAAGAATTGCGGACAAATTAAAATCGAACCTTGAACGATGACGCCAACGGCTCAGAGTTCGCTTCCTCGCTTCTTCGCACTTGCTTTTTCGCCCGACGCCAAGGCCAGCCCTTGCCCTTCCCTTTGGCAACGGCGCTGCACCAGCCGCTGGCAGTCCTAAGACGAAGTTCCTCTTCGCCGGGAAGAGGTGCAGATTCTATCGCCTCTTTTCCGAGATCACGATCGAGCAGTCGAAGAACCCGATGGATGGATCTGAACATCAAGAGTCTGTTCAGGAACAATAACCCTTCTGTAGACGGAGGGCATCGGATGGAACTTCGGGCTGGGAACCGGCGAGCAGGCAAAGGAGTTGAGCCGCTGAAGGAACATCGGGCGCCTCAGTCTCGCCGCTTTGAGCCTTTCGCAGCACTACGCCGATAGCTTAGCCTTGAAAGAATCAAACCCATCAATCAGGGACGGAGTAGCTTCCTGACAGCCTGAACGGCCGGAGCCTGACTGGCCGAACCGACGGCATGGCCGGCCTCGCCCATCTCAACATCAGAATCACTCTTTTCAACTTGGGATGAAGACATTTTCTTTCTTGAGAGAAAAGAAGAGAGAATTTGAAAAGATGTGAAGAATGAGAAGGAAGGCTGGCTATTAATAAGAAAAAGGGGTGATGACACAGGTTCCTCATGAAAATCCTTAGCCAAAATTTCGACTTTCAAAGAATTAATCACCGCTCAAGCAAAATCGCCTCCGATCTTACGAGCTGGGGCTAACTGTTGGGGTCAAAAACGGTTATCTCGAAATCTACGCCAAAGATCCTTCCAAACTCGAAGATTTCGACGAACGACTACCGGGGAAAGATCGAAAGCAACGAAAACCCACGACGGCAAGATGGCTCAGGCCAGCGCACGCTGACGCTGGCTGGTTTGGCGCGGGCGGCACTCGCCACGCTGGCCGCTCTATGCCGGGCGGCATGCGGACGCTGGCCGGCTCATACGGGCGGCATTACGTAATGGCTTGGCCGTGGCACTCGCCTGGCGCTGGCGCATCGCTGGACGCGGCCGCCTTACGCCGGGCGTACTCGCCTCGTCAGCCAACCTCGCGATCTTCTCCCGTCGCGCTCCTGATCTTCTGAGTTTTGGTCGGACTAGGGTGCGTCGGCTTGCAGGGCGGCGAGGATCGAATCGAAATCTCCCTCGATGGCGCCCTCTCTCTACGGGGCGATAATCGGCTTCCTCCAAGTCCAAAGACGGGCCTCATTACCTCGAAGCAACTTCGAGCTCATTCAAACTCCCTCGATCCCCGCTAAAGCCAAGTCACTCTTGCGGATGGCTATCAAGGACTCAAACAGGATGGCCATCCTCGTCAGACGACCAAAGAAGTCGTCGCTGGCATCGGCAACCTCCGAGGATCTACGGGCGTTCATCTCCTCGTGAGCCTGAACCTTCTCCTGAAGACGGCGGACTTCCGAGGATTTACTCCTCTTCTCTTTCTTCACCTTGAGTAACGAACTCGCGGTCTTCCCAAGGTCGCTCAAGATCGCTCATACGAACCGCAAGCTGGGGCGTCAGGCGGCATGGGTGTCTCGGCGATGCAATGCAGCCTTAGTACGCTTCAGCGCTTCCGCGACGACTCCAGTTCTTCGATACACTAATGACTTACGACCCTTTTCGCCAAGCATTCCGTCAATCAGCGACACAAACTGCCCGCAAAAGGAAGGAGTAAGTATCATCGTAAAAACGGTGCAAGAATTGCGGACAAATTAAAATCGAACCTTGGAACGATGACGCGCCAACGGCTCTGAGAGTTCGCTTTCCTCGCTCTTCGCACCCCGCTTCTTTTTCGCTCCGGACGCCGCGCCAGCCCTTGCCCTTCCCTTGGGCAACGGCGCGGCACCAGCCGCTGGCAGTCCCAAGACGAGTTCCCTCTTCGCCGGGGGAAGAGGTGCAGATTCTATCGCGTCCTCTTTTCCGGAGATCACGATCGAGCAGTCGAAGAACCGATGGATGGATCTGAACATCAAGAGTCTGTTCAGGAACAATAACCCTTCTGTAGGCGGGAGGGCATCGGATGGAACCGGGCTGGGAACCAAGGAGCAGGCAAAGGAGTTGGAGCAGCGGAAGGAACATCGGGCGTCTCAGTCTCGCCCGCTTTGAGCCTTTCGCAGCACTACGCCGGGATAGCTTAGCCTTGAAAGAATCAAACCCATCAATCAGGGACGGAGTAGCTTCCTGGACAGCCTGAACGGCCGGAGCCTGACTGGCCGGAACCGACGGGGCATGGCCGGCCTCGCCCATCTCAACATCAGAATCACTCTTTTCAACTTGGGATGAAGACATTTTCTTTCTTGAGAGAAAAGAAGAGAGAATTTGAAAAGATGTGAAGAATGAGAAGGAAGGCTGGCTATTAATAAGAAAAAGGGGTGATGACACAGGTTTCTGCGGAAAAATCCTTAGCGAAAATTCGACTTTCAAAGAATTCAAATCACTCGCCCGCAAAATCGTCTCCGATCTTACGAGCTGGGGCTAACTGTTGGGGTCAAAAGCGGTTATCTCGAAATCTACGGCCAAAGATCCTTCCAAACTTCGAAGATTTCCCGCCGCGAGCGACTAGCGGGGAAAGATCGAGCAACGGAAAACCCACGGACGGCAAGATGGCCTGGCGTCAGCGCACGCTGGACGCTGGCTGGCCTGGCGCCGGCGGCACTCGCCTGGCGCTGGCGGCACGCTGACGCTGGCCGCCTGGCGCCAGCGCACGCTGGACGCTGGCTGGCCTGGCGCCGGCGGCACTCGCCACGCTGGCCGCCTGGCGCCGGCGGCACTCGCCTGGCGCTGGCGGCACGCTGGACGCTGGCCGCCTGGCGCCAGCGGCACTCGCCTGGCGCCGCAGCACGCTGGACGCTGGCCGCCTGGCGCCGGCGGCACTCGCCTGGCGCCGGCGGCACTCGCCTGGCGCCGCAGCACGCTGGACGCTGGCCGCCTGGCGCCGGCGGCACTCGCCACGCTGGCCGCCTGGCGCCGGCGGCACTCGCCTGGCGCCGCAGCACGCTGACGCTGGCCGCCTGGCGCCGGCGGCACTCGCCACGCTGGCCGCCTGGCGCCGGCGGCACCGGCCTGGCGCCGGCGGCACCGTCCGCAGCGGGCGGCCTGGCGCCAGCGGCACCCTGGCCTGGCACCGGTCCACGTCCCTCGTCCTGGTCTCGGTCCCATTGTGCTCGGTCCGATCCCATCTTGGCTTGTTCGGATCAATCCTCGTGAGTTTGGTACAATCAAGGCTCTGAGAATAAACATCTTTCGATTCGGTTTGAATCATCCTCAATGATTTACGATGGAAACTGGAGGATTGGATTTCGTAGAGGATATCGTATAAAACAAAGATCGATTAACTTGAACATCGATTCTTTAAGCTATACGGTTTATTCTCGAGAAAGATCATCTTTCCGAAATCGTATAAAGCGTTTAACGACTTAATTCAAGTCCACAGACTTACTTACGATTTTTCAGAATTCAGGCCCAATCAGGCTATGACGGTTTATCCGATTTCAAACGTCGGATAAACATCAAGTCGTCGAAAGATAGCGGAAAACTCGAGGATGATTACGAAGACCATTTAAAATGGAACATTTCCTGAAGAGATAAGCTTGGGCCCAAAGGCGAGGCCCATCATCCTAAGGCAAACCACCTAGGAGTGGGTATATTAGAGAGCAAGAGCAGAAGAGAAGGCCATCCCAAAACCGGTGAATTAGACTTAGAGCATCCTGCTAGCTTAGAAGAACTAGGGTTTAGGTGGTTAGACTAGCTGAGCAAGGCTTAGGGCGTTTGGCTGCCTGCAACTCTATCTTTTCTTTAAATCGCAAATCTCTTTGTCTTCGGAGAATCCTTGTACTCGCTTCTCTTATCTAATAAAACGCCTTCGGCAAATATTTCAATTCCTTTTTTGTCTTCTGCTTACTTTATCAATTTCGTGTGGCAACGCAGAGAATCCGGACCTTCAAGGAAAGTCGGGTTTACTTGGCTTTCCTCCGCAATCTTACTTATCAGAAATTGACGGTGTGAATTTCGGTTCCCACAACAAGCTCACTTGGGAGGAAGTCCCATGGTTATCCTTGTACATAGCTTTGCAATTTTAATTTTTCTTTAATTTTTTAATAAAAGTGGTTGAGGTTTTCAGGTTGAGCCAAGCACTAGAGGAGAGAAGAAAGGTGATTAATCACCTGAGCCCTATGATTGCCATGTAGCAGCCTCCTCTAGTTGCTATGAACCAAGCCAGCTCCTAGCCCCGGCACCAAACACCACACCCAAACACCCTTCTTAGGTATCACTCCAACCCTTCTTGTATATACATTTGTTTTTGTCTTGATGGGGTATCTCTTTCTCTCTTACTCACACAGAGACTGTGTGATTTAAGTGTAGGGGAGGTACCAAGTATTTGATCCTGTTTGCTTTGTGATTTTGAGTCTCATGCATTGCATTGTTCATTCATATTTGCATATAAAAAAAAAATTTAATTTTTGAATCATGCAGATTGCATCACTTGCATCCTTAAGATTGAGTCTAGAGCATATAAGTTGCATTCATTTGCATATGGAGTATTGCCTTGTAAAGAACACTTGTTTGCACTGAATTTGGCACCCTAGTTAAGCATATAAAGTAGCTTAAGCATATTTTGAAAAGCTTGCATGCTTTGAGCCTTGAAAAACTCTTCTTGAAACTTGCTTGCTTGCTTGATATTGGCATTGTTCTTAAGACCAGCTCCATCCTGAACTTAGACTTGAATGAACTTAATTTCTCTTGCATATGGGCATTTGTATACTTGATCATGGATCTCATACACATTTGGGTTATCTTTCCCCATTATACCACTCTTTGTTAACCCAAATGGCACTTCCATACCCTTGAACCCTAGCCATTCTTTGAAGCCTACATTGATTTGCTTGAGTGAGGCCTTTTCTGATAGCTTGTCATGTGCAAAATCTTGAGAGTATTGGGAGCGACATGAGTTTGTTCTCATCTCTTGCTAGCATAGGGTCCTCATTTGAGCTAGCTTCTAGGATGGTGAGTGGGGTTTTTGTTCCTTAATGGTTTATATCTTGGGTTTGGAATGTAACAATGTTGAGATTGATGAACAAATGAGTATCATAAGAAAGAAGAACCCTAGGGACCTAGAATAGAAAGATAAGAAGCTCTTGATTGATGTTTTGACCTTCCCCCGTCATGTTAAAAAAAAAAAAGAAAAGAAAAGAAAAGAAAAGAAAAGAAAAGAAAAAGAAAAGAAAAGAAAAAGAAAAAAAAAAAAGAGAGAAAGAAAGATTCAATAAGATAGTGGGGAAGGGAAAACCAAAAGAGTTAGAGCTTAGAAAAATGAATAGAGGTCCTTAGTGGTTGAATCATGAGAAAGAGAGTTGTTAATTGGGTGAGTGATGTGAGAATGTTTTTCATTTTGGGTTATTGGATGAATAAAGGGGAGTAGATCTTGTAATCACTTAGGAATTGGGTAGAATGATGAGGATGGATCCATGTATGCATGAATTGCTCCTAGTCTTAGATAAATTTTGCATAATGATCAAGCTCCTTGATTTTGAGTGATTGCCACCTTGAAATGATGCATTGAACCCCCATTATCATCCATATTAGACCATTTGATCACCTAGCCAAATGATTGAGATCATGTGCCCATATGTGAGACTTCACCTTGTGTGTGTGTGTGTGAATCAATGTGAGGGCTGGTTAAGAGAACTTGTTGGTTGATAAGCATTGCATCTTGTGTAGAGGCATAAGAGTCATTGATAGGCCTTGTGAAGCTAGAGCATAATAAGAAGTTTAGCTCATGCTATTTGCTATGTTTCTTTAGGATGTCAAGTTGAGTGCTATGAGTGTTTCTTTTGGCTTTGCTTCCATCCCTATGTCTCTCCTCCTTGTGTTTTGAAAAATTACTTGAGGACAAGTAAAGGTCTAGTGTGGGGGAGTTGATAGCTTGCATATTTACATGTTTTTAGCATCCATATCTTATGCATTTTGATCATATAAGTTAGGCATTAGGCATGTTTAGGTCCATTTTGCATTCATTTGTCCTTATCAGGTGTTGGAGTATGCTTTGGTGTGATTTGAGGTGTTTGGAAGCCTTATGGCCCCAAAAGAGATGAAGAATCATGTTTGGCCATGAAAAGAGAAGTCAATCCTTGATCTGGTCAAGACAAAGATGAGCATGGAAAGAGGTCTTAGAGATGTCTCCTGCTTCTAAGATTTTGTGGAGACACAGAAAATTGAGTTAGCTTTCCAATGGAAGTGGTTTCAAGTCATTTGGACCTGTATTGGAGAAGTTATGATCAATTTACTTGAAGCATGTCAGGATGGCCGGGTAGAGACGGCCGGGTTCAAGCAGCCGCCCGAAAAGAACAGATGGATGGAAGTGGTCCAGTCCGGGATGACTGAGCCTGGGACAGGTACCGGTCGTTTGACTTGTGCTGGAGGAGACCAGACCGGTAGATCAGTCCGAAGGGACACCCAGTCGGCAGAGACGGATCAAGGGTCACCCGGACGCCGGGATGGATGAACCGGGAACAGAACCCGGACGGCTGGACAGAGGCCAAGGCAAGCCTGGACCAGGGTGGCCAGACCGGGCTGGGACAGGCTGAGTCTCCTGACCGAATTTTAAGCTTCATTCCCATTGGTTTAGACCAATTTAGCTTAAGGACTTTTGGTAATCTTGTTTTATGTTTCTGTGGCTTTCAAGCCACTTATAAATACTCTTGTTATCCCTAGATTGGGACTTATGTTATTTTCTATCTAAGAACACATAAACCTCTTGAGTAAAGTTTCATCTTTGATTCATAGTCTCATCTTATCTTTGTGTTCTTGATTGCTTGATTTCATCTCCTTTCTTTCTCTATATGTTTAAGCTTGAATCTCTCATGGATTTAAGAGTAAGCATGTGGATTAGTGAGTAGATCCATTTAAGATCCATGGGTTAGGGTGATTGAGAGTGATTAAGTGTAGATCCAAGGTGTTTAGTTTTAGATCTATCCTTTCCTTGCATTGATTTGGTGTTCTTAAAGCTATATTTGAGTTGGCCTCTCAAACATAGAGTCATAGGCATTTCATGCCCGGAAGGTGTTCTATGAAATGCCTGAACCAACTCTTCTATGCTTTTAGCTTGCTTTGCCTAAGGGATTAATTGTCAAAAAAGCTAGGATTGCTATTAGACTCATTCTCCATGTTTGCTTTGATCATTACAGCCAAAGGGATTTGGTGTACTTGGGTGATCATTGCAAAAGAGCATTCATCTAGGGATAGAGCTTGCTTAGTTTTGTTGTCTAGGCATGAGGAATTAGATTGATTGAAAAGTTAGCATCTTGGATTGAATCTTAATCATTTGATATCAAGTCCCTATACCCATGGGTCTCATTCTCCTCATAAGAAAGAAAGTTTTACTTTTTGTTGCATTTTACTTATTGTCTTAGTTTGATAATCATCCTCTTTAATGATTGCATTTAGACTAAGCATAGACTTGCATTCCCTCTGTTTCATGGTCACTTAGAACTGGTTCGACAATCTTATATACTACATCATTTGATTAGGACCCTAGAAAAGTCTATCATCAGGTCCAGTCGCAAATCTTAACAAAACATTTTCCGCATTTATTCGGTCACTTGTCGTTGGCTGTCGCAGAGAATCCGAACCTTCAAGGAAAGTAGGATTGTCGTTGCTTTCCTCCATTATTATTCATTAAAATCGACAGTGTGAATTTTGGTTCCCACATTGATTATAAGGGATCGATTACAATAGAGGAAATGAGATCGATGACAACAACGAGATCGATCAACTTAAAGAACTGAAAGGGAATAAGACGAGTTCGATGTTAATAGTGATCTCTCTCTAGTGTTTTTGATGTGCCTTTCTCTTTGTCTCGTATCTCCTTTTATAGTTCTTCGACCTTGTGATCCTGCAACTCGTCTCTGCAATCTCCTCAACTTCCTCTGCGATCTCTCCGCCTCGTGGTCGTCGTGGGCCAGCGACTTCGTTAAGATTATTACTCTCTCGGCCCATTAAGGATGACACCAAAATTGGGACCAACATTTGTCCCCTAGTATCTTTTCCTTAATCGAATGGATAAGAGACAGTTCAATCGGACCACGTTTTGTCATTGCCTTGGTTTAATCCGACCGTTGCTTCGCGGGCATTGATTTGTCGTGTAACAGCTAGAAACGCCGACTCTACAGCGAACCCTAGCTAATAATTATTCCCCTTGATAGGTGCGATAGAGCCGTTAGGTTTGCGGACGTCTTTAAATACTCGGGAGGCCTTATTTTTGCCTCAACTGATCAGATTCTTTTTTCACTTCTTGCAATTTTTAGATCATCCCAAACAGAATGTCTTACCGGTTTGTTTTTCCTCTTCCGACAACCACGATCGAGCAGCTTGACGAGCTACGTACAAAATACGGAGTTGATCGTGTCGTCGTTCTTGATCTAGCGTTTTCGCTCGATACTTCTGAGACTGTTCGAGAGGGGTTTTGCGGAGCCTATCTTCCTTTCGTTCAGTCATGTGGGCTTTCCTTCCAGATTCCGGAGCCTGTTCTTGAATTGATCGCGGGACTTGGTTTGTCATTTACCCAGATATGCCCTAATTTCTTGAGGTATCTCGTGGCGTTCTCGGTTAGAGATAGAGAGGAGGGCTTTTCTTTTGGCCTGAATGAGTTCCATAAATTCATGTTGGTGAAGCGGAATAACCGGAACCCTGGGACCTTTCTGGTATCTCCGCGTCCATGTCGTCACGTCATAGAAGACGTTCCTTATCGCGACGAGATGTGGCGAGAGCAGTTTTTTGTGTTTGAGGTCAATTAGGCGTCGATGGGGAGTTTCAATTTTTTCCGATTTCCACAAAATTGGGTGGGGGACACAGGTTCGTCTTATTTCGTCTTCTTATTCCAAAATCTTAGAAAATAAATTTCTTCCCCCCTTTTATTGTCTCCTCACATTATTGTACATGTTTTCAGCCCGTTCGGGTCAATCGACGATGTCGGACTAAATTCGTGGTCTTCTACACATCCTTTGACGAGGCCAAATTCGGTGGGATAGCTTTGATGAGGACAGGATCCGATCTGCGTTTCTGCTTTCTCGTGGCGAGGGCATCGCTCCTGATATCGTAGAAGCTGCTTTGCAGATAGGAAGGATCGAAGCTGCCCCTTCAGAGCTACCTTCAGGCCGAGCTCGGTCTTCAAGGCGTCCGTCTAGGAGGTCGTCTTTTCGTGCTTCTGGATCCACTCTGCGAGTGGGAGTTGACATTGAAGATCCTCAGCGATCTCCGATCTCGCAAAGTTCAAACTCGCAAGGGGATTCGGCTTCTTCTAGCCATAAACGTCCCCGTTCATCACGGGAGATCCTGCCGGAATCATCGTGTCGCTCTTCGTCAAGAGACAGGTCAAAGACACAGAAGCTTGTGGGCGATGATTCAACTCGTGCGATTGGGGTTGATCTCGTCGGCCGTGGTACGGTGCAAGTCGTTAGCTCCTCTCTTCTCACTTCAGAAGAGAGCAAAGCGTGTGCCAGGATCGCTGCTGCTAATGCTAAGGTTCGTTTCCTAGAAGATGGGCCGTTTTCTAGTGAGTTGTTGATACAGTGATCTGACCTTGACGTTTTGGTTCTTCAGGTTATGGAGGCTTGCAACGAGCTTATCTTGGTGACAAGAAACCGTGCGGAGGCTTCTCAGAGAGAGGAAGAGATTGAAAGCGTCAGACTGGACATCAAGAAGATTTCTCAAGAGCTCGATGCTGCTAAACTTGAAGGAAAAAGAGATGCCGAGAAGATCCAAGCTTTGACGGAGGATTGGAAGAGAGCTCGCCACGAGAGCACTGTGCTTGGGGCCGAGATTGCTGCTCAGAAGGTAAAAGTCACCGAACTCGAGCTCGAAAGAGATCGAGATGTTCATCGAGCCGTCAGAACAGCTTGTCGTGAGCTTGCGGAGGACTACAAGAGGGTTCTGATGTCGTTGGAGGTGAGGTGGCTAAACAAGAAGAAGGAGACGTCGGCCGAGATCTGACTTCGTGAGGTGGTCGCTAACATCGATCTCTTGAACGAGATAAAAAGAGGGGGCCTGAATATTGATGACGAGCTTGCGCGCTTGACGTAGATGGAGGGGGATTGCGAAGAACTTGTCTCGTTGGCCGCGGTGCCGGACTGGTCCGTCTCCGAGTTTGATCTCCCGCAGATCTCCCAAGATGGTACTGTTAACGATAGTGCTGGAGGATCCTTTGCTAAGGAGGAGTGTCTGGATTGATTTATTTATTTATTATTTTGCTTTTTGTTACGGGTTTTGTTGGGATTATATGATCTTTTGTTTGAATGTTTGAAATGGCTGACTGCGGATTTTGGAATATCCTTGTTTCGTTGATTTCTTTTAGAATTTATCCTTATCGTTCTGTTGAGATATCTCGATATTCTTCATCCTTTCAAAGGTTCTTCTCGGTTGAGACATTGGTTTCATATTTTAAACAAGTTTCCTTCTCTTCCCTCTCTGAGAGATATGACATCAAGGAGACCTAATCTTCGCGAATCCGAAAGGGTACGAAATCGCGGAGGTGCCGAGCGCATTCGCTCTGGTGACGTGACTGAGGCGCTTACCGAAGCCTTGCGTGAGGAGACTCAGTCCCCTAAGACGTCAATGCAATCGGGGGAGAAAGATCTCCCTGGTAAGAAGTCTGTGACTCGTACGAGCTCGAACAGTCCGACCGGCTCGGTGGGGAGAGATCGTCCACCGAAAAAGGCGAGAACGACGGGTTCAGATACTCGTTTTAACGCCTCGGGAGATGGAACTGTTGTGATATCGTTCCATTGGCAGTTCTCCCATGCTAAAGACTGTCCGATCACGGAGGACCCGGATAGTGTTGCACACTTAGTGAGGCATTTCAAACCGGCTAGGTGTCCGCTTCCATCCCTTCGGAATATGACCGAGCGAGATGCTTACGTGAAGATGGCTGTTGCTCATGCTAAGGTTAGATCAAGACCTTTCGAGCTCAAGGTTCGTTTGTTTCTGTATTGACTTATTCTGTTTCAAGCCATGGAGGCGACTAACGAGTTCGTGGTGACCTTAGAAAAGCGTTTGCAGGACATTCCCTGATCTGACGAGTTTCATGAGATCAGGAAGGTCATTCGTGAATTGAAGCTTGGTTTGAAGCTTGCTAAGGGGCGAGAACACGCTAATGTGGATCAGCTGGCTGCTGCTGAGAAGCTAGGGAATCAGGCCGCTTCTCTTGAAGCTCGTCTTCGCGTCGTGAGTAACGAGAGGAAGTCGGCTCTGGAGCGGGTTTCCTTTTTGGAGGGGCAGATCGAATCTCGTTCTTCTGCTCATGCTGATGAGCTTCATCGTGCAACGTACAAAGCTAAGAAGGCTCTAGTTGATAGTTACTTGGATGTCTTAGTTTCTTTAAAGGAGAAATGGGAGAAAAAGAAGGTCGCGGCTGACTGTGAGGCACGCCTTAAGGAAGTTATGGCGAACATTGATCTCTTGAAGGAGATAATGAATAACAACTTATTGGCTTCGGATGAGTTGTCGCGTCTTCTTGCAAAAGAGGTCGAGTTCGGAGCCGAGCATGACGTGACAGTGGTGTCGGATTTCTCTATTGGGAAGCTGGATCTTGCTGGACCCTCGGAGGATTTACCTGAAGAGTTCTTCGTGAAGGATCCCTTGGAGGAGGGTGAGCCTGGTGGCGAGTCGAAGGGAGTAAGTGGCCAGTTTGAAGATGGCGAGTTCGACGTTTGATGTGTAGTTCTTGATATAACCTTTATTTTCTGTTAATTTTCTCTTTTTTTTTTATCTTTGAATAAAGAGGAAGAACTATTGGTTCTTGTGCTTTTAGCATTTTGGCCTAATTATTTTTGAGGCGCAGATCGATTTTAGTTGATACTAGTTCGATGCCAACGTTGGCGTAAGAGTCTCAATTTGCTTATGAGTTGCCGCATTTCTGGCGGGATAGTTTGTATCTGAAGACTTGATCAGGGTCCCAAATGACAATCAGTCGTTAAATAATTATGAAGAGTAATATCTTCGAAATATATGAGTTCTTATAAATATAATGAACTTTGAGTTATCTGGATTTCGGAGATGTTGTTCTTGTAATATCGCTAGTGTTGGTACAGCAATAAAGGAAAACAACGCCGTCATTCTTTTTCTTTTGAGGTTGGTCTTGATAATATGGATGACTTTAATCGTTGTGGTTGGAGGGTCATTCATCTTCTTGATTTTGATTATTTAGGAGACTGAACTCTTGACGTGAGTTGCCTACGTACCCTCAGGGAGGGATCAAGTCATAATGTAGTTCGATTGTTTCCCCTAAAATCAGGGTCGTTGGGTTCTGTTTCTCGTGTACTCAGGATCGTACGGTTCTTGGGTGTTTTCTTGGGATACGTGTCCTGGCTAAGGCTGGGGCTCGATATCTTTGAAGCTTGAGAGGTAGCATATCCGGAAATTTTTCTGACTTCCTCGTATGGTTTCGATTCCTTTTGGTGTTGTGAATTTCAATCATTGGTGGTAGGTCGAGGGTACTGCCTTCATGCTGTACAACCAAGGTCTCCCAAGGATGGCATTGAATGGAGCGGGTCGATTTATGACGACAAACTCAATGATCTTAGTTACATCCCGGCTGTGACAGCGAGCTCAATCGATCAGAGGAAGAACGTTGTTTCCCAGGCGAAACAGATGAGTGGGGTCATTTCTTGTTTGAGAAGAGCTTTTGTGAATCCCATTCTTTTGAAGGCGTCGTAGAACAGAACATCGGCGGAGCTGCCGGTGTCAATCATGACCTGTGATAGTTCGCATCCCCCTACGTCGAGGCGTATTACGAGGGCGTCGTCGTGGGGTTTATCGAGATCGACGGTCTCGTTTTCGTCGAACGTGATTTCGTGATTGGGTCCTGTCAGGGGTTCTCGGACTCCGATGTTGTTTTCGACCCTTCTCTGGTAGGCTTTAATCGAGTTCACTGAGTTGCGAAACTTAGATCCTCCGTAAATGAAATTGATGTGTCGTGTGGATCGTTTTTGGAGGGGTCCCGGGAGGTATGTGAATTTTCTAGTCGGTGCCTGCTGGTGGGGTGGCTCTTTAGATAGAACTGGCTGGTTACGTCCTGGCCTCCCAGGCAGCTTGTGGTTGAATGGCCATAAGCTGCCTTTTTCTGTTTCTTTTATTTCCGTTTTATGGGTTTTCGAGCTGCTGCCTGAATCTTTGGACTTTGCTTGCTAGGGTTTCTTTCGCCTGGCTTTCTTGGGTAAGGCATAGTTCGCTGTGATCGTTTGGATCTTGACTTGATATAGTGATACTGATGTTTATTATCCCTTCCGTTGGGGGTGAGACGTGTTCTGTGTCCTGACATCTATGTCCCCATGACATCATGTCAACACGTTTCTTGGGAGGTGAGCTCGGAGGTTCATTTTCGGAGTCGCGATCTCGCTTGTTGGAGGTCGCTTTCGCCTTTTCGTTGCTTTTTGGAGTTGAAGGCGCCTCTTCTTCTTGAGGGTTTTCGCCATCTTCATCATTTATCTCTTTGTTGTGGAGTACTGCTCGGCATTCTTCGGTGGAGTGACCTTTCCGTTTGTGGAAAGTGCAGAATTTGCTGGGGTCGAAGGTAGAAGGTCGGTTCTGAGCGGAGTTGCCTATGGCATAGGAGGGCTGTCCCCGAGTAGGTTGTTCCTTGGTAGCCTGAGGTTTCTTGTTGGCGTTGTTTTTGCTTGCTTGGAATTGTTCTTTCAAGGCAGCGACCTCCTCCTCGTAGGCCGCAAAGTGATTTGCTCGATGTAAGGCGTCATCGAGCGACGTTGGAACTCTGATGGCCATTTCTTCTTTGAATTTGGACGAGAACCAAACGCCATTTTCAAGGGTGCAAGGGCAACTCCTTCATTCAAATTTTAGATCTTAGCTTTGATCTCTCTGAATTTGTTTATATATGCTCTTAATGGTCCGAAGGCTGCTTGTTTGAGGTTCCAAAGATCGGCTTCAGTGACTTTTGTTTCTAAGATTACCGAGTATTGCTTAAGAAACGCTGACACCAATTGCGTGAAGTTATCAATTGAATTTTCTTCCAAACCAGCAAACCACTCTAAGGCGGGCCCAATAAGGTTTTCGGCGAAGAAGCGATAGTATCCCGCCTCCTTTTCATCATCGGTCAAGTGTGCCCTTGATATTGCGCGTCGGAAAGCTCGCACGTGAGCTTTTGGGTCGGTATTTCAAGAATATTCTGGGAACTTTATCTTCCTGATTTTGTTCAGTTACACGTTGGCGATTTGATTAGTGAAGGGGCTTCGTCGCGTTTCTTCGATGGCGAGATCAATATCGGGCGCCGAACTCGTCGCCATATGCATGATGACATGGATTCTTCTGAGCTCGGCATCGTTCCTTTCGATGTAGTTCTGGAACATTCCAGCTTCACCTTCTATTCTTTGATCTTCTCGTGGTGGATCTTGATCAGCGAACTCGCGAGGTAATCGTTCGACTTGTCTCCTGATCTGGCTTGCGTTGGCTGCTTGCTGAAAGATTCTTTCTGAATTCGGGAATTGACAGTCAGATTTTTGTCGTCTCGGAGGTGGGGTTTCGATTCGAACCCCTTCTGGCCCATCTTGGGCTCGAAGAGATCTGCTCGGTGATCTCTGCATTCCTGTGAGATCTTCGGTAGGCTGTGCTCGATTGGGAATGTTGTTGCGAGTTTTCGCCAGCATAGCGCCCAGATCGTGTACTCGAGAAATCAGAGGTGCCAAAGGTTCCTGCGTTCAGAGGGATAGGGGAACGATTCAAAGGAGTCATTCGGGATCTGATCTATTCTCGAGCGTTAGCTGGGTGTTCAGCGAGCTCTCTCTCAGCTTGTTCTAGCCGATTCGCGATTGTTCGGGGAGCGATCTCTTGATCTCGTGATTTATCTACGAGGGCTGCAGCCATCCCTCAGAGCTCGGTCACTTGTTCCCTAGTCTGAGCTAAGGGCGTAAGTAATATCGGCCTTGTTGATTGGATCCGATCTGTCGGATTATCGACATGCGGTCTTTCTCCGAAACGAGTGCAAACCCGGGATCCAGTTCGATCGGGGTTCGAAGCTCCGACTAATGGAGTTTGCTGTGTTCGGTTCTGGTCTTCAGCTCCGCCGGTGTCGGTGCTTCCGGTAAGCATATCGTTTCTCTGTTCGGTTCCGACGGAATCAACATCGATCGATCTCTGTTGAGAATTTCCGGATTGGTTGGAATCCATAATCGTGCTTAGAAATCCTAGATCGTGTTCTTAGCAAAGATGCTTTTCGTTTATCTTTCCCACAGACGGCGCCAAAATGTAGATCCTAAAGCTATCCTAAGTATTTGATAGTGTTTGTGATATAAACTAGGGAATTTAAATGAAGTGGACAACGAAATCTTTAGAACACAATGATGTAAACGGATATCGGTTGACAAAAATGGATTTTATTGATTATAAGGGATCGATTACAATAGAGGAAATGAGATCGATGACAACAACGAGATTGATCAACTCAAAGAACTGAAAGGGAATAAGACGAATTCAATGTTAATAGTGATCTCTCTCTAGGGTTTTTGACGTGCCTTTCTCTTTGCCTCGTAGCTCCTTTTATAGTTCTTTGACCTTGTGATCCCGCAACTCGTCTCTGCGATCTCCTCAACTTCCTCTGCGATCTCTCCGCCTCGTGGTCGTCGTGGGCCAGCGACTTCGTTAAGATTATTACTATCTCGACCCATAAGGATGACACCAAAATCGGGTCCAACAGTACTCCCTAAGTCTCGAAAGTGACAAACAAGTTCACGCTTTGGTGTGATGCTAGGTGATGGAAGAAAAAGAGAGAGCCCCATCGTTTGTCAGTATAACTGATGGTGTTGTGAGTCCGGTAGCTGATATGGATTTTACTGAAATCCAGGGATCAAAGTAGTAAAGATGAGTGTCAATCCAATCCTAAGTGACCATGATGCAATGAGAATACAAGAGAATGCTTAATCTAAGTGCAACCAGTGTATTGAAGTGATTTCTACTAGAACAATGGCTAACAAAATAAGTAAATGAGACTTCAATCAATAAGAGGAATATAGGACCCATGAGATTTCAAGAGACTAAGATTAAATCTAAGGTGACAAGCTATCAATCAAAAGGTTTCTTTAAGTCTGGAACACTAAAATAAGCAAGTTCTTTCCCAAAATAAATGCTCATTTGCCATTAATCATCAAACATCAATTCCCATTGGTTTGATTCAGTTAAGCAATCATTAAATGCAAACCTACTAACTATCTAAGCACCCTAGCATCAATTCTCATTGGCTAGGAAGGCAAAGAGCAAAGTCTACTTCATTCAGACATTTCATCATACACCTTTCGGGTGAGATATGTCTAATGATCAAGATTAGAGTTGCCAACACTAATCTAGCACTAAGAACAGTAGAAAAGCAAGGAAACAAAGAACACTAAATACCCTAGATCTTTACTTAATCACCCTTAATCAACCTAACCCATGAATCCAAAACGGATCTACTCACTAATCAACATGTTTACTCTTAAACCTATGATAGATTCAAGTTTAATCATGTTTATATAGCAAGATCCACTCAATAAACACAAGAAACAAGATGAAAATAGAATAAAGATTGAATCTTTCACCAAAGTATCAAGTGTTTTAGAGAGAAAACAAGATAAGTCTCAACTTTGGGATCTAAAAAGTATTTATAGGGTCTATAAACCCCTAATGAGCTTAGTCAACAAGTCTGAGAAAGCCCATAAAATATAAAACTCAACCAAGTAATGCAACGGCGAACGGGGTGCATAACCCGCTCCAGCTGGTCACTCTGCTCCACCGCGGTCTCCCATCCCCACTCTAGCAGGTTGCTATGAGTCTTGTTCATTCCGTCGAAGGATGCAAATGGGTGATGGCCCCGTGACCATATCCGCTCCAGTAGATCGCTCCAGTAGATCGCTCCAGCTGCTCGAGCGCGTGTTGAAGAATCTGCGAACGGGTTCCAAACCCCGCTCCAGGAGGTCGATCTGTCTCACAGTGGGCAGCTCACCCCGCTCCGTGTATGTCCACTGTAGAGCGGCTTGTCGAGGTCATTATGCGTACCCGCTCCAGTGCTCTAGTCGTCAAACGTTCATCTTTCACTCCCTTTTTTAACCACAAAAGTCTCTCAACACCTCCAAGAACTTCAAAGGATACTCCAACACCTGATAATGACTTATGTATGCAAAACAGAACCTAAAGATGACTAAATACTAATCTAAATGATCAAAATGTACAAGAATGAATGACTAAAATAATACAAATATGCAAGATATCAGTAGCAAGCTCTTTGGTGTAGGAGACCAATAACTCAATACAACCGGAGGAGGCGGATCCGTGAAGGTGAAGAACTACTTCGCGATGTTGTTTTGTAATTCAAGCAAGCTCATGCTGAGACGGACTGGTACAATTCTTGACATCTTTTTCTTATCAATTGCAAAAATCCAGAAGGAGTCGGCGGAGGTCCACTCTTCAGGAATAACCATGCAGTGACTCGTCATGGGGGACCTGCAAGTAAAAACAGAAAAAGATTAGATTATAGCATAAGCCTATTTGTTAAGTGGGTTTTTGAGAAAAAACCAGGGTATTACCAGCAGTAATCCGGTGGAGATGGAGGCAGAAGATGATTAAGGTTAGATTTGCAGAAGATGCAAACAAACAAAAAGGTGATTATCGAAGATGAAGGAAGATTTTACAGCATAATTTAATCTGGGCCGTTGGAATAAAAAGTATAAAGCAAATCTAAAGACTGGGGTGAGAGACAGATATTAGTCTTGTCAAAAGTGTCAGATTTAATTTGGGCCGTCGATTGGAAAGAAGGATATGTGTTGTGGGTTCATTACCGCTAAAATGCTGGTTTAGTTACACACAACTTTTTAGTTTCGATATAACTGGATTGTTTGGGAGAAATTAAGCTGTTTGGAGAAAGTGTGTTGGTAGAGGAAACTGTCATATTATGTTAATAAAAACCTAAAACTGCCTTTCGGTGTAATATTTTTTTTTATCTTTCAGGTGATTTAACATGTTTTTCTTTTTGGATATTCTAGAAGATTATCTGCATTTACTTCTTGTATTATATGGTGTTCTTTCTAATAAAACCCCACATTTTCTTTGGTTTATTAGAACATCTTAATGGGATGTTTTCCTTATAAAGTTTTCGAAATACATATAAATGTACGTGTATATATACACATTATTATTTATTTGTGAGTTTTTTTTAATCTACAGAAAACTCAACACATAATATCTCATTAACCCCACATCTTCTTTGTTTTGTAGAACATCTTAATGGGATGTTTTCCCTATAACGTTTTCAAAATACATATAAGTGTATGTATATATAAACATTATTATTTATTGGGAAAATTGCCAGAACAAAACAAAAAAACAGCCTTGTTGTCTATTTGGTATAAAACCATTTTTGTCCATTTTATCTCCTTTTGACCCTTTCTATTTCTGAAAATTAATGAAATAAATAGTTTTGTGAATCAAAAAAATTATTAAAAATATAAACAATTAATTAAATACCCATATACACAAGCTGGTAATTTTTTTTGGTTCAAAAATTTGATAAATAATTTTTTTAAATAAGTTCTACTTAAATTTGATAAATAAATTTTTTCTTTCATTTCCACTTGGTTCAGTTACTTCTAAGATTTTCCATTTTTAATCTACTTTGAGCTCTATACCAGTTACAGTCTATGATTAGGTGACGGCGAGATGCGGGGAAATCGGCTGAACACATGAAATTTTCAACCATTTTGTTCCCACTACGATAAATATATGATTTCTTTAAGATTTACACACATGTGTATCTATACCAATACAATGTACATGTAACTAAAAATGGATGAACGTGACGGAGCCGAGGTGTTTACTTTCAAGTCTATGTGCCATATACAAACGCCGTTGACATTCAATATTCCACTATATGCTAAGTCAACCAAGCAAGTTGAACCAAAACTCAATTCTTCTTCCTAAACAAGCAAGTTCCATACAAAAAATAAGTGACCTCATGTTAAAAAAAAAAAAAAACTAAGTGATCAACAGTTCCTTAAATAATTGATCTAATTATTAAAATATGGGTAGTGGTTATTAAGAAACATGACATCCAAAATATAATAAAAAGTCAAGCATAATGTATAAAAGACTAGTCAGTGTATTTTGAGATACAATTCCTGAATTTTTGAATAGGCTGATGCAAAAAGAATATATGTAGTAAACTCGGTGAACACCAAAATAAGATAAAGCCAAAATATTTTTGAGTAAAGGACTGCAAAATCTTCTTTTCTTTTTGGAAAGCAAGTAAATCTTCCTTTACGCTAAGAGATCAAAAACGGCATTTTCACTAATTATGGGAGGCATGGGTTCAAAAATTTGTAGACCAAAAAGGTAGCCTATATACAAGGCCCGATTAAATAATCGAGCAAGCAATTGGACTGCAAAATTCTTTTCAAAGAGGGAAAGAAAATACAAATAAAATAGAGAAAATTCTTTAAAAATACACAGACTGAATTTCCTTTGCTGAAAAAATACACGAACATTTTAGGCTTCCCGAAAAATACACAAATTAATTTTGGTTGTCCATAAAATACATGAAATTTTGAATTTTAGAGGTTTCACACCTCGATTTTAACAGCGTTACCTCTGACTAACAGAACATTAAGACGCCGTTAGACGACGTTAACTTGATTCAAAAGTTTATGTATTTTATGGACAACCAAAATTAGTCTGTGCATTTTTTGGAAAGCCGAAAAAGTTCATGTATTTTTTCAGCAAAGAAAATTTAGTCTGTGTATTTTTAAGGAATTTTTCCTTTTTTTTTTGTGCAACATCATATTTCTTTTATTCAAGATTTATTATAATCAGGGTTTAGCAGTTTAGGTCAAGGCATTTTAGCCAGATTCAAAAACCTGAACCGGAACTAACCCGAAAATATTCGGTCCAAAACCAAACCGAAAGTGTACAAGTATTTGTTGGGTCCAAAATTCTTCTACTCGAAAGAATCAAAACCGAAAAGAACTGATCCGGATCCAATAAAATCGACCCGAATATCTTTTGTTCGGATCTGTATCATGTGATAGAGAATGTGTTTTTTTGTTCGGGTCTTTAGGTTGGGTTTGGATCGGTTCTGTTCAGATCCGGGTCTTTCGGATCTAAGATATTTGAACCCAATAAGTACTTATAATTTTTTGGTTCGGGTTCTGGTTGGTTCTTCTTAGATTTGGGTCGATTCAGATCTATAATTAAACTATCTGTAAAATCTTCTTAATTTTTGTAACCGTATCGGGTCCAGATATTTAGCCTCTGAATAAGATACGAAATATTCAAACTCCATCAAATTTAGTCGAAATCTATCATATATCTAAAACACACAAAATAACTTTAAATAAACTATTAATAATTAAAAATATGAACTTTTAAACTCTAAATTTTACATTGAAAGTTTCATATTAATTAAAAATGTTCCCGTTACAAAAACAAAACTAAAAAATATTGCAAAAATAATAACGAAGATTGTTAACAGAAAGATATTTCAACTAAATTATAAAATAAACAAGTTTTGGAAATACATGTTTTTTATTAATTGGTTCTTGTCAGATTGAATCTATTCGGGTCGATTTTATTGGGTCTGGATCTAATCAGATCAGTTCTTTTCGGTTTCGATTTTTTCAAGTAGAAGAATTTTGGACCCAACAAATACTTATACACTTTCGGTTTGGTTTTGGACCGAATATTTTCGGGTCAATTCCGGTTCAAGTTTTTGAATCTGGATAAAATGCCTAGACTTAGACGGCTAAACCTGATTATAATAAATCTTGAATAAAAGAAATATGATGTTGCACAAAAAAAAAGAATAGGGAAAATTCCTTAAAAATACACAGACTAAATTTCCTTTGCTGAAAAAATATACGAACTTTTTAGGCTTCCCGAAAAATACACAGACTAATTTTGGTTGTCCATAAAATACATAAACTTTTGAATCGAGTTAACGTCGTCTAACGGTGTCTTAATGTTCTGTTAGTCAGAGTTAACGTCGTTAAAATCGAGGTGCGAAACCTCCAAAATTCAAAAGTTCAAGTATTTTATGGACAACCAAAATTAATCTATGTATTTTTCGGGAAGCCTAAAAAGTTTATGTATTTTTTCAGCAAAAGAAATTCAGTCTGTGTATTTTTAAGGAATTTTCCCAATAAAATATGTAGTTCAAGTCTTTCTGACGTTTATTTTGTCGTATTTACTAATTCCGCAAGGAGTAATTGACGATCTTAGCAGCGCTACGACAAACTTCTGCTGCAACTCAAAAAAAAATGACAGTATTTCGGCATCACCGGAAATAAAGGACCGACAAATGGCAATACGTGATTAGTGTTGACCATTTCTGTAGGGTTAAAATACCCTGTATAATTCAAAAAAAAATGACATCATAAGTTTGCACTTGGTTGTATGGTTAAAAATTAATATCCCTAAAGATGAGAGAGTTATGAGTTTCAAGATATTTATAATTTTAATCTTGCTTTACTAGCAAAGCAGCTTTGTAAACTTCTCCAGTTTCCTGACTCTTCTAGCTAAAGTACTACAAGAAAAATATTTCAATCAGAATACTCCCTTAGAAATTTAAAGCGCGAGTTTCTCCATAGGATGGATGGCACATTATTATGACAACCAGACCACTCCTGTTGCAGGGCCTTCGTAGTACAATAGGCTCGTGATGTGACACAGAAGTTTGGAGAGATCCATGAAACCCGGTAATCCCAGCTCGTCCGACTAGAGGAATTATCCATACCATGGACAAATAGATCCTGAAATGCTCGTCTATAACCTGATCCGTAGGGACACAGACGAGTGGGATGTCTCACAACTTCGTCAGTTATACCTATTCAACCCAGCTAGAGAAATAATCCATACCATGGACATAGATCCTAAAATGCTCGTCTATATCTTGATTCGTAGGGACACAAATGAGTGGATGTCTCACTACTTCTTCACTTATTCCAACTCAACGTTCTAACCCATATTCATGGGTTGAAGCCTAGTCAGACTCTCACACTTGATGGTTACATCTGAAACTAAACTAAATCAGGTGTTTATACAGTGAAGTCCAGGTACGAGTTGAGCATAGGTTCTCGCTTGAGAAATTGAAGAAAAAAAACTGGAGACACAACTTATCAAAAAAAAAAAAAAAAATTGGAGACACTCTCTTGAAACGAGATAGTTCATCGTTAGTTCACTTTATGGGTGTATGATTTAATCTAAGGGAAAATTAAACAAAAAAAAAACACCTTTATTGTCTCTATGGTATAAACCCATCCTAAAATGTCCCAATAGTATAAAACTCATCCAGTAGTTGCATCTTATACCCAAACACCACATGTTATATAGATATGCATCATAGAACAAGAGTTTGTGAAAATCAAAAGAAAAACTATGGAGAAACCATAGATTTACGAAGAAGACAAGGGAGAATCGTTTTTCTAATTTTTGACAAGTAAAATCGATTAAAGTACGTTTTAGGAAGTTAGAATATTTTTAGGAGATTTTAAAAATATTTCTTTAACTGAAAATTCATTAATTTTCGCAAAAAAAAATCAGGTAAGATTATCCGTAGAAAGCGCCTTCTAACAGTTTAGAACAATGATAAAAATCATGAATGCAGTTTCTATAGAATCTCAAACTCAAGAAACAAGTATGAACTCAAACTCAAACTCTTTCACTACAAGAAATATGCACATTCTTAGCACACGATAAACGCTATGGTAGGGCTTTCATAGCGAAACTGCTAATGCTATGTCATCGGCAGCCATCATAGATACCCCCTCTACGGTAGCATTTTTTTTTGACGCTATGTTATGTTCAGATACGACAGCAATAATTGAATGCTATTATAAACGTAACTATGATTCACATTTCGTGTTATAATAGGTACTACTACAATAGCAATCTTATATTTTCATTTATAGCATTGTAAAATGCTGTGAAATCTTGAATGGAAATTATAATTAAAATAAAATAATTGAAAATTAAATCCAAAAGAAAATAAATTTTATTTATAAACCAAAATTAGTTTACAAATAAATTCCAGTTTACAAAACTAATCCAAAACTAAGAAAATCTAAGTAAAACCAGGAAAAAAAAAACTAAACTAGAACAAGCCTTTCTCTTCCATCCCTGAACTCTATCTCTTCTCAATTCTGAAACAAGAATTCATCAAACTTCTGATAAATAACCTGTAAGATGAATACACAGAAGGTTTGGTCAGAATCTTACCTCAACATGCTCAAGAAGATGAAATTCTAGAGCATTATCTAATGTTTATAAAGTTAAATAAAAATCAAATTACAAATTAGAGAGAGATAATACCTGCAACTACTGAAATGTTATGACTCAGAGAAACTGACAAGCATGTTAATAGAACAAAAATCAATACAGCAAGCAAGCTTTGAATTTTCATTTTACGTGGCAAAGTGAAGATGGTACTTACAACTAAGAAGGCGAGAACCCTGCACCATATCAACACGGTGTATATCTTCTTGCTTTTATGATGAATGGATGGAAAGTCCACTGCAAATTTTGAAAAGGCAAA
Organism: Brassica carinata; assembly: GCA_016771965.1. Classification (NCBI taxonomy): domain Eukaryota; kingdom Viridiplantae; phylum Streptophyta; class Magnoliopsida; order Brassicales; family Brassicaceae; genus Brassica; species Brassica carinata. The sequence continues at coordinate 9,334,752 of CM028687.1, read as the reverse complement.
ACAAATCATTCATATGAAGTCTTTTGGTTTTGAACAGAACCAGACATTGATTCCTGAGGAAATTCACCAGGACAAAGGAAAGAAAAACACAAGTGAAGACAGTTTCACTTATGTAGCTTTTATCTTGACCAAGATCCTATTAATATAAAACTACATAGAGCTTGAATATGACATGTATCTTGAAGAGAGAAAAAGGATCAAGCAACCAGCTAGTTGAGATATTGGAAACAAACCGAAGAAGAATATATCCAAGATCTTGAAGCGTTGGTCCAGACCTTAAGTCTCTTGATAATATCAGTCATCGCTCAATCTTACCTGCATAAACCCCCAAAAGAAACGTTATTTTTCGTGAAAAACAGCAAAACAATATAACTCCTCTATCTTATAACAAAACCAACCTTAGTATCAAACTTCCCAGCTTTAGCTCTCGCTAATCAAAGCAAAGACTTCATCTTTAGTAAACTCGAGTTTACTACACTCCTCCACGCTTCCCACATCGCTTTTGGCGTAGCGTCTTCTCTGTTCACTGCGGAAGAAGGAACCTGTCTTCTTGCAGTAGTCAAGGTTAAATCTCATCAATGGAGCAGCTTATCTTCAAAAACTCTCTCACCGTCGTAGAAGCTCTTCTTCTTCTCTTCGTCTCCGTCTCCTCTGCCTCTCCATCTCCCGTATCCTGCAATCAACATCAGCACAAATAAACCGTCAGGCTTACTGTATGAACACGGACACGGCAGAACACGGACAAGCTTACTCCATCTCCTCCCTTGTCTCTGAACCAAATCTATCTTCTTCCTTCTCTTCTCCCTCGAGCACCAACACAAAAGAACTCCATGGAAGCCGAATTTAAGCTCTGTCTCCTCACCGCTGCTTCTCATCTCCGCCTCACCACTCTCCTCACTGCATACTCCTCCTTGGTTAGCGCAGGGTACGAGACAGAGAAGCTCCCGCCGGATTTGCTGAAGAGAACGAGAACGTCGCTGGAGGCACTAGGGTTTCGACAGCTTCACAGGTACATGTACTGGTCTCCAACCCCGAATCTGCACAAAGAGACAGAGTTTAGCGAGATCCGGTGCGTGTTGAATGTATTTCTCAGCCCCAGCTGCGATTCAGAAGCCTCTAGTCAGTCACCGGTGCCTGGGTTCGTCTTTCTGTTGGAGGAGAAGATCTCGGTGGCGTCGTGGCGTCCGATCTGCATCTGGTTGCGGTGGCTAGGGTTTGGAGTCAGTCACGAGCAAGAGATAGAGAATTGGTGGGACTCGTTTTTTTTTTAATAGGATTTCTGTGTTCTAGAGAGTGGACTTTTTTTTCTAAGTTTCTATAGGATAATAATTTTTTTTAACTTATATATCCAAAAGTGTTTCTATAGAGGGAAAAAATTATTGTTTTAGCGCTTGTTTAATTTTCATTCAAGTATTGGCGAAATTAGTTCCCGCTTATTGATATCATAGCATTTATTTTATCATAGCGTTAATTTAATGTTGTTATAAAATTCTGAAATTTTAAACTCATGTACGATAGCAGTTCAGTAAAACGAGCTATCGTATTGTGCTATGAATGTCGACTTTTTTTGTAGTGTTTATTGCTTTAGAAAAATCCCTCAAAAACTAAAGCTCTCAATTCTCACAACTCATAAGTTATGCTACAACTTAGCATCTCCTTATATAACTCACAAACTTCCTAAACTCATTAGGTTAAACACAAATAGATATTTTCCAAAACTCATTAGGTTAAACACAAATAGATATTTTCCTATTCTATAACTCAGTAGAATTAGGTTACTTGCTTCTCAAGCTAACATCAAGCTTATCCAACATTCTCCCCCTTAAGCTTGAACTTCTCATTTGATAGATCTTAATGCCCATTAGTTTCCTCATCTCTGCAAACTTAATTCTCCCGAGCGATTTTGTTAGTATATCGGCTTTCTGCTCACTCCCCGGAACATGCTCTACTTCAACCTGCTCGTTCTCAACACATTTACGGATGAAGTGGAACCTCCTATGTATATGTTTAGAACGCCCATGGAAGACAGGATTCTTTGTGAGAGCAATTGCGGACTTGTTGTCAACTCGGATCGTTACTTTCTTGCACTCTTCACCAACGATTTCACTTAAGCACTCTTGGAGCCAAATTGCTTGTTTTGCTGCCTCTGTAGCTGCCATAAACTCAGCCTCGCAGGAAGAAAGAGCAACTATCTCCTGTTTTTGAGAACACCATGTTATAGGACTCTTCTCGAGGTAGAAGACATGACCCGTGGTGCTCTTGCCATCATCTTCGTCGACGTTGTGTGAACTGTCGCTGTAACCGACCAACTCCAGCTTATTTGCTCTTGTATATGAGAGACCAAGACAAGTAGTTCCACGCAAATACCGCAGTACCTGTTTTAACGCCGCGCCATGTGACTCCTTAGGTTCGTGCATGTATCTACTCAAAACACCAACGCTATATGATAAATCTGGTCGGGTATGGAGTAGATACCGAAGACAACCTATGCTTCTTCTGTATTTTGTCTCATCGATGCCTTTCTCTGCTGATGATTTTGATAGCTTAACATTGATATCCATAGGTACATGAGACAGGTTGCATTCCGCCATTCCACACTCTTCTAATATCTTCATCGCATATCTATCTTGCCTGAGCATGATTCCTTGAGCATGTTGATGTACTTCTATTCCGAGATAATATGTAAGCCTCCCAAGGTCGCTCATCTCAAATTTTGTCGCCATCTCACGCTTAAACTCGTTGATAGACTCCAATGAGGTACCAGTAACCAGAAGATCGTCAACGTATACCACAACGACAAGAAGACCTCTTCTTTCTTCCTTCCTATACAGCGAAGGTTCCTTTGAACACCTCTGGAACTTCAGCTCGCACAATATTTTGTTAAGCTTGGCATTCCAAGCTCGTGGTTCTTGTCGAAGTCCGTAGAGAGCCATTTTTAACTTATATACCTTTCCTTCCTTCCCTGGAACTACAAAACCTTCTGGCTGAGTAACATATACTTCCTCCTTTAATTCTCCATGTAGAAAAGCCGTTTTTACATCAAGATGATGTATTTCCCACCCGTTTGAAGCTGCGATGGCAATGACCAGTCGAATTGTTTCAAGTCTAGCAACAGGTGCGAATACTTCGTCGTAGTCAATACCATGCTTTTGAACATATCCCTTTGCTACCAGTCTTGATTTATACTTGTTGATGCTTCCATCAGCGTTTCGTTTTATCTTAAACACCCACTTCAAGCCTATTGGCTTCACACCCGTAGGAAGATCAACAAGTATCCACGTGTTGTTCTTTTCAATAGAAACAAGCTCTTCTTTTCACGCATCTATCCAGACTTGTAGTCCTTTAGCCTCATCAAAGCTCCACGGCTCGTCGTTGATGACCATCAAGAGACGCTTGTACTCATACTCTGCTAGAAGAACGTAATCATTCAGGTAAGTAGGCTTCACTCGGGTTCTGGTTGACCTTCTTAGCTCTGCTTGGTTCTGTTCCCGTTCCTCGCCTTCATCAACTTGCTCAGATTCTTCTATCTCGACAGTAGCTTCATTATTGGTCATACCTTGGGTCTCCTCGACAATCACTTCTTCTCCATCTGCGATACGCAGACCAACTATGAAAGTTCCGGAGTCTTTCCCTTCCTCCGGTTCTGTTTCGTTCCAGTTCCAACCTTGATTCTCGACAAAAATAACATCGCTGCTTACTACAATCTTCCTCTTGGTTGGATCGAGCAAGCGATATGCTTTTGATCCAGGTTCCGCACCTAGATGCGCCAAAGCCCTCGACCTATCATCCAACTTCTTTCTTCCAGCATCATCAGTTCTCGCATAACTCACACATCCAAAGATCCTAAGATGTGCTAAGTTTGGTTTTCTTTCTCGAAGCATCTCGTAAGGGGTCTTACCAAGTAGAGATCTCGTGGCAATCCTATTGATTAGATAGGTAGCGTGACGTACCGCCTCTCCCCACAAGTAATTTGGTACCTTCCTATGCTTAAGAATACTCCTAGTCATCTCCATGAGAGTTCGATTACGCCTCTCGACAACTCCATTCTGCTGAGGGGAATATGGCGCTGTTAAGTGTCTTCTAATGCCGTGTGCATCACAGTAACTTTGGAAATCTCGAGATATAAACTCTCATCCTCGGTCTGTTCGTAGCATTTGTATTGCAGTCTTTGTTTCTTCCTTGACAAGTATTCTGAACTTCTTGAATTTTTCAAAAGCCTCGCTCTTCTCTCTCAGTAATATAGTCCACATGTAACGTGAATAATCATCAATAAGAACTAGCACGTATCTTTTGTGAGCTGGTGTGGGCGGAGTGATCGGGCCACAAAGGTCACTATGTACGAGTTCAAGAGGTTTGATGGCTCGATACAGGGTTTCATTTGGGAATGGATGTCTTGTTTGTTTTCCGAGTAGACATGACACACAAGTTTCCTTATTGACTCTAATGTCTGGTATGCCTTCGACTAGTCTCTTGTTGATCATTGTTTTCATTGTTTCGTGGTTGACATGGCCAAGTCTCGCGTGCCATCTCGATGACTCAGTCGTTGTTGCTAGCTGCAGGCATTGAATATTCTCGGCTTGTAGGGTGACCTTGTACAGCCGGTTTCTCGATCTTGTAGTCTTAATCATCAGCTGTCCAGTTCGATCAAACAACATTAGCTTATCGCCTTTCATTCTCACTTCACAACCAATCTCTGTGGCTTGTCCGAGACTAACAATATTACTCTTTAGACCAGGTATATAGTATACGTTGCTCAGGATCTTCTTCTCGCCTTCCTTAAACATGAATCTTACTGAACCTTTCCCTTTTATATCAATTCGTGAATCATCTCCGAACTGAACCTTCCCAGTAATTGTCTTATCGAGAGTGTCGAAAAACAATCTGTTACCACTCATGTGGTTACTCGCCCCGTTATCAAGATACCACACATTCGTCGTGTCTGAATCTGCTTCGAACTCACTTGGTTTAACTCTTTGTTCATTTAGATAAACCACCTCGTGCATCATCAGTTCGTCGGCTTCTTGAGTGTCTTCATCCCTTTTCTCAACAGTTTCTTGAAGTTTAAGTAACCTGTCTGGACAATCTGCAGCGAAGTGACCAAGTTTATCGCATCGAAAACAAGTGATGTGTGAGGCGTCTCGTTCCTGTTGATAGGATCCATGTTGATATGAACCAAAACGACCGCGTCCTCTACCCCTCCATGTAGAACGACCTCCGCGGTATCTGCCTCTACCACCATTGTAACCATAGTGTTCATCTCGACCTCTGCCTCTGCCACCATTGTTTCCTTGTTGTGTCTCCATGTTTGCATACATTAGCTTTCCTTGGTCTTCTGTCGGTTCGTCCTCATCATCATCAGCAATCCTCTCTTCATATGCTTTTAATCTACCGATGATATCTTCGAAACTTGTAGTGTTTAGGTCAAGAAGTTGTTCGATAGAAGCGACGATGTGGATATACTTTTTTCGGGGTAAACTCTTTAAGAACTTCTTTACGAGTTTAGGCTCCTCAATAACTTCGCCAAGAGATGCTGACTTCGAGGAAATTTCTGCAATTTTCCCGACGAAACCATCTATTGTGTCTCCTTCTTTCATCTTTAATCTATCGAACTCGGCCATTAAAGTCTGCAACCTTGCTTCCCTTACTCTTTCGGCTCCAACATGTCTTACTTTAATTGCATCCCACACAGCTTTCGCAGTGTCAAGATCTCCGACTTGTAGCGTTAGTGCTTCGGGGATGGATTGGAACAAGAGTGCAGTGGCTATATTGTTTTTCTCCTCGTTTTTGCTGCCAGGATCGATAGTTTCCCATACTTTATTCACCTTAAGAGCGATCTTCATCCGCATCGCCCAAACAGTGTAATTAGTAGAATTAAGCATTGGGAACTTTACGGAGGATGGTCCGACCTTTTTGATGTTGGTCTCGGTTTCTTCTTTAACGTCTCCCATAGTCTGCGATTTCTAGGTTATCTCCTTCGTGCTCGATTTGACCTGAGCTCTGATACCAAATATAGAATCTCAAACTCAAGAACACAAGTATGAACTCAAACTCAAACTCTTTATTGCTTTAGAAAAATCCCTCAAAAACTAAAGCTCTCAATTCTCACAACTCATAAGTTATGCTACAACTTAGCATCTCCTTATATAACTCACAAACTTCCTAAACTCATTAGGTTAAACACAAATAGATATTTTCCAAAACTCATTAGGTTAAACACAAATAGATATTTTCCTATTCTATAACTCAATAGAATTAGGTTACTTGCTTCTCAAGCTAACATCAAGCTTATCCAACAGTTTCTACTTCAAGTAGACGTTAGAGTAGATTGTAGATTTTGCATTCCCGAAACATTAGAATACTTAGTAAAAGTAGAATATGCATTCGGAAGGAAAGTGGCTATCTTTACGATTAGTAGAATTCACATTTCTCTAATTTGGAAATTTAACAAAAAGTAGAAAGAGTGTTCTAAAAAAAAGTCGATTACCATGTTTATTCTGGAATTCGTTTTTTACTAACCCATTTTTTCGTAGAAGACGCAATCTACTTTTAGTAGAACATATTTCAAAAATTTTATTTATCAAGTTTTTGAACAAAAAAAATTACTGGCTTGTGTATATGGGTGTTTTATTCGTTGTTTATATTTTTAATAATTTTTTGATTTACAAAACTATTTATTTTATTAATTTTCAGAAATAGAAAGAGTAAAAAGGAAAAAAAATGACCAAAAATAATTTTATAACAAGGATGTTATTTTGTTCCCTTTTGACAATTTTCCCTTAATTTAATATTATTGAATTGCTAACATTTTATTTACTAGATATATGAATTTTTTAACCGATGTACAGTAGAACTTCTATAAATTAATACTCGATAAATTAATATACACTAAAAATTTCTATAAATTAATATAATTTTATGATCCCAAATTAAAAAATTCTATAAATTAATATAATTTTATGATCCCAAATTAAGTTTTTAGTTCAATTAGTATCTCGATAAATTAATATCTCTATAAATTAATAAAAAAATATAATTTTGGTGTAGTCCCAACATTATTAATTTATAGAGGTTTCACTGTATATGCTTTAAGTGTCAACGCGCCAAACCCAAATGGCAAAACATATTTTAGTGAAAATTCAAATTTATTGATCAAATCAAATGTGGTCATTTGCAGGGAAAAACATATTTTCCCAACTTGCATAACATATCAAATGTGATGAGTTAGTTGGTTTTGATACCCTACCTTATGCCTTTTTTTTAAATCACAATTTTTTGAAACCAAAATCCAGATCAAAACATATTTTAGTGAAAATTCAAATTTATTGATCAAATAAAATGTGGTCATTTGCAGGGAAAAACAACTTGCATAACATATTAAATGTGATGAGTTAGTTGGTTTTGATACCCTACCTTATGCCTATTTTTAAATCACAATTTTTTGAAACCAAAATCCAGATCAAAACCGCTGTGGAAATATTATATGGGCTGGGTAATCTCAAAAAGTCAAGTCAACTAGATATGGGCATACTTCATTTTGTTCTATATATTACGTTTGTGTGCATGTATCTAATTAAGTTAATAAGCTCGTTGATGATGGCGGCGCTTCTTCATCTCATCACTATCTTCTCTCTCTTAGCCGTAATCCTTTCAATCGCAGAAAGTAAATGAGGACATAAAACTCCCCCTAGTAATTTACTAGCTTTTAATCAATTATTTTTTTAACACTGATCTTTATTTGGGTCTGTTGTATCATTAGGTATAAACATCGACTGTGGATCAACGGGGTCCTACGTAGACTCGAACAATGTAACATGGGTCGGAGATAAAGGCTTCGTCACGACCGGCGAGCCCGTGAAGATTCCAAACGTAGTTATGAAGCCGCTCAACACCCTACGGTACTTCCCAACCGGCCAAACCAACTGCTACACCAACATCCCAGTGGCCAAACGCCAGAAAACACTCGTGAGGACAAAATTTTACTACGAGAACTACGATGGTAACTTTTCCCCGCCATCTTTCGACTTGGTGTATGATGGGAAACACCGCGATTCTATTTAAATCACTGAGTCTTTGCTCAACAACGAGGAGACGTTCTATTACTCGGAGTTGATATTTTCTCCGGGGAATGAGAGTATAAGTGTATGCCTCCTCCGTACGTCTCCATCCGATAACCCTTTTATATCGTCCATTGAGGTTTACAGCTTAGACGACGGAATGTACGCGGATCTTGGTCCCAATGAAGGTCTGATTACCCAACAAAGAACTGCTTGCTGTGCCAAAGAGAGTATAAGGTATACAGAGAGCCTTTAACAAAAACAAAAATGTTTGGAGTTTCTTATGCCTATTTTTAAAACATGGAGCTCTAAGGTAAATTAACTGTATACATCAAATAATCGTATTCTTAAAACCTATAATTATGTCAGACAGGTAATTTTTTTTAGTAACGTTGTTTTCTAAAAACTGAAGTTTACTAATCGTTCATCTTAGCATATGATTTTATTCATGGTTATATTTAATACTTTTAAATATTATATATATGCCTTCCAGTGCTTTTATTAGAATTGTGTTAATTCATTATTACTTTGATTAAAGGCTATATTGTTAATTTAATAATCTGCCGATTGCCCAAGTGGCGATAGTTGACTACTTGACTTGGTTTCAAGGATCCCTTTGTGAGGAGATTAAGTCCTTGTTACCAAAGTTGGTCCCAACTTGAAAAAGATATTGGCAAAGGCCAGAAACTTCTTTAAATACCGATTTAATTATTGTATCTAATTTTCGTTTTTGAAAATTTCTTTTACCTACCCGTTAGATCCTTACGGTAGGCCGTGGTACCCGTTAGGCGCCGATGACACATTGGCCGATCTAACGACCTCAGCCCCGTCGATAGACATCACAGGGGCGTCGAACAAGCCGCCAGAGGTTGTTATGTCGAAGGCATCATCATCATTAGGAAAAATCATAAAACTCTCTAACTTGGCTCTCCCCATAACCGGTGTACCGGTATACTTGGCTCTTTACTTCTCGGAGCCTCAAACTCTAGGTCGGACCCAAAAACGGTCATTCAACGTTTTCTTGGATGAGACCCAAGTGGGTTCCGGTCCCATCATTCCAGTTTTTGGGAAAGCAACTCAAGTTGTTTTGAGAGATGTAGTGGCCATGTCAGGGTCCCAAATAGTATTTCAGTCCACTGGTGACTCTGTTTTGCCACCCATCATTAGCGGTGTGGATCTGTTTTCGATAAGTAACAGCCGTAATGGTGGAGGAGGTGGCGGAAGCCAAAGCAGCGGTGGTAATAATGATTCTGGAGGTTAGTTTTTATTTTTAGTGTGACACCATTTACGTGAAAGATATTAATATATTTCGTTTGGTATAATGGTAACTAATTAATTAGGTTGTGGAGGAATGGGAACATAACTACGAAAGTTTTTTATCTTTAATTTTCCCCTTATTTATTTAATGTAATTCATAAATGATCCACACTATTGATAAGAAAAAATCAATTGCGAGCAGAAATCATCCGTAGTCAAGGGTTTTCACCCGTTTTCATTCGGCAACTAACTCCTCGTTTTAGTAATGGTATAATACATGATTTAATTTTACTATCTTTACACAAAACAACTAACTGGACACCCTTCTATGATGGATATAGGCGGGGCAAAAAGCAGTGGAGGAAAGAAGAAGAAGAAAAACAAATTACCACTCATTTTTGGAGTTACGTTCGCCTCTGCGTTTGCAATTCTCTCATCAATGTTTGGAGCTATTTTCTTGAGAAAACGTCAAAATGCTAAGCCACAGTCCAATACCACACCAACTACATCCACAGGTATGTCTATATAGCTGATGACTACGTAGATATTACGGGATTTAAAAATTAGTACAGATGACAAGTAATCGTTACTATCTGTATATTTTCAAGGGAATGGTACAGGCACCGGAATGTCACCTCTAGTTGAACAGCAATTTGCTAGTGATACAGACCCCTCTTATGTTGTTCAAGATGATCATCAGTGACATTGGTTCCTAGTTGTCAACGAGCAGCGACATCCATGTGTTTTCATTCTAAATGTACATTTAAAATTTATGATATTTTTTCTTATAAAAAGTATTCTATTTAATTGTTATCCGACCAACAATTGTTATCAAATTCATGTTTTCATCACATTCTCTTTAAAGATTTGGGATTATCACTTATTTCACTGATCCAAGATGGTTTTCTAATATGTTCTATATACACTAATATGGACCATGAGAGTTACCGGATAGGATAGATCATGATGGTAAAATTAATTGCTATGCATAAATGTTGTATAGTACACGTTTAAAGGAAGGAATTAGGTAGTGCATGCAGGAGTTGGTTAAACTTTTTAAATTTAAATATATTTATATGTCATTAATTATTATGAGAAATTTGGCAGTAACCTTTTGTTAAAACATATTGCAAAAAGAAAGAGTCTTCCTCTGCCTTAGCTTGTAGTTGTTATCTCAGTTTAGGCCTGGGCACGGATCAGATATCCGAGTTTTTGAAGTTATTTGCTTCATATGATACGGATATCTAATTTTTCGATTTGCTTTGTTTCGGTAGGATATTCGGAAAAACGGATATCCAGAAAATGAATAGATATTTGCGGATATTTACGATACTTACGGATATCTCATCTTCTTGGACTAATAAAATAATCTTAGAAATTTTGATACAAATTTGTTTTGTAAAATATTTTTTTTACATGATATAAAAGATAAAAATTAAAAGAAGTAGCGAATCTACTAACTTTTTTAAACTTAGTTAACAATTATAATAACACAAAACTTAAGAAAAAAATTATTATTGTCATAAATTTTTCCTCTTCCTTTTATGTAATACTTTTATATAAGTAATAATGAGAATATAATTTATCAAATCATATGTTAGAATAATAATTATAAAATTTTATACATTAAAAACTTTAAATATAATCATGATATACATGTATATCCGCTTCCCAAAATTTTAGTATTTGTGATTTGTTTCGATTTTAACGGATATTGAGTTTTAGTATTTGCTTTGCTTCGAAAGTTTACCACTACAAGAAAACACAACTTTAGCGACGAAATTTAACGAGGAAAACAAATCCTCGTAAAATAACGTCGCCTTTACGAGTTACTTACGAGGAAATTAAAGCAACGTCAGTTCGTCGTAAAGTAACGACGAAAATATTTCCACGTAAAAAAGACGTAAGATAACGTGTTTCTTACGAGGAAAATAATCTTCCTCGTAATGTCGACGTAAATTTAGCGTGTCCTTTACGAGGAAAACCTTTGTGTGTAAATAACGACGAAATTTCGAGTCTACCAACTTTGTAGGTGTAACACGTTTTTTCAGCTACCTAACAAAATTTCGTGGTTATTTCGTAGTAAAATCTCAACTACCAGATTCGAAAATTTCCTATAAATATGAACCTTTGAAGATCATTTTAAACACACCAAGAAGAAAAATAAATAAAAACGTGAAAGAAAAAAATGTCGGCTCGGGAATATTTTCGAGGCGGAGGTGGATGTATATGCATAGAGATGCTAACGGAGAGTGAAAAGAATACCTTGGACTGGAGACATTTATGCATCAGGCAGATTCCACACCGCTGGCCCAAGAAAGCGGTAAGATGTTCTGTCCTTGTCGGAAATGCAACAATTCGAAATTGGCAAATCGTGAAAATGTTTGGAAGCATTTAATAAATAGAGGTTTCACGCCAAATTACTGTATCTGGTTTCAACATGGAGAAGGTTATAATTATGATGAGAATCATGAAGCTAGTAGTAGTAATAGCAATTTTCAGGAAGAACAACCGGTTGATCATCATCATTTGCATAATGAACAAAGTTACCATCAAGATGAGCAGATGGTAGATTTTGATAGGGTTCATGATATGGTAGCTGATGCATTCGTAGCTCATGATGAAGATGAAGAACCTAATATAGATGCAAAAAAGTTTTATGAAATGTTAGATGTTGCGAATCAGCCACTTTACGATGGTTGTAGAAGGTCTCTAAATTGTCGTTGGCGGCTAGAATGATGAATATTAAAACTGATCACAATCTATCTGAAAGTTGCATGAATGAATGGGCAGACTTGTTTAAAGAGTATTTGCCGGAAGACAATGTGTCTGCTGATTCTTATTATGAGATTCAGAAACTGGTTTATAGTATTCGCTTGCCTTCGGAGATGATAGATGTTTGCATTGACAATTGCATGATCTACTGGAGAAATGATGAGAAGTTAGAAGAATGTCGATTCTGCAAGAAGCCACGATTCAAGCCGCAAGGACGGGGACGTAATAGGGTACCGTACCAAAGGATTTGATACCTACCAATTACAGACAGATTGAAAGATTGTATCAATCAGAGCATACTGCTGGAAGATGAGATGGCATACCGAGCACACTCAGACGGATGGTGAGATGACTCATCCATCAGATGCAAGAGCCTGGAAACATTTCAACAAAGTACATCAAGAATTCGCTAGCAATAGCCAAAATGTGTATCTCGGATTATGCACAGATGGATTTAGTCCATTCGGAATGTCAGGGAGACAATATTCATTGTGGCCAGTCTTTCTTATGCCATACAACCTGCCACCGGAGATGTGCATGCAACGGGAGTTGCTATTCTTGACCATATTAATACCTGGTCCGAACCATCCAAAAAGATCTCTGGATGTTTTCCTACAACCACTGATAAAAGAGTTGGAGGATTTGTGGTCAACAGAGGACGTATGACTGCTCAACGAAGAAGAATTTTACGATGCGAGCGATGCTTTTGTGGACCATAAGTGACTTTCCTGCCTATGGGATGTTGTCTGGATGGACTACACATGGGAGATTAGCTTGTCCATATTGTAATGGAACGACAGATGCGTTTCAACTGAAGAATGGTAGGAAGACAAGTTGGTTCGATTTTCACCGTCAATTTCTTCCCATTGGCCATCCGTACCGAAGAAACAAGAAATTGTTTAGGCACAAAAGATTTGTGAGAGACACTCATCCTCCATATTTAACTGGACAAAAATTGAAGCGCCTTCGATTACTATGGAGCTCGGAAGCAGTTCCTCGTGGTGGTAATTGGCATGTCTCCGGTAATATGCCTGATTTTTACGGTGTTCAGCACAATTGGCACAAGAAGAGTATATTTTGGGAGTTGCCATATTGGAAGGATCTTCTTTTGCGCCACAACCTCGATGTGATGCATATAGAGAAGAATTTTTTTTGAGAACATCATGAATACAATATGGAATGTCCCAGGGAAGACAAAAGACAACATAAAATCGAGGATTGACTTGCCAGATATTTCCTCAAGAAGTGAGTTACATATAAAAAGCAATGGACAAGTTCCCGTTCCGATATTCAGATTGTCTTCAGAAAAAAGTCGGTGTTGTTCAACTGGATGGCATCAGAAGTGAAGTTCCCCGATGGGTATGTTTCAAATCTCTCTAGATGTGTTGAAAATGGTCAAACGTTCTCTGGGATGAAGAGTCATGATTGTCATGTATTTATGCAAAGACTACTTCCCTTTGTATTTGCGGAGCTACTTCCAACAAACATACATGAAACACTTGCAGGTAGTAAATTATAACCTAGTAATTTTATAATGGTTTAGTTTGCAATAATATATGACTAATGTGTTTTTTTTTTGGAATTAGGCATCAGAGCGTTTTTCAGGGATCTGAGCACATACACTCTTAAAGAAGAAGTTGTGGAACAGCTTCAGGAGAACATTCCCATCTTATTGTGCAACTTGGAGAAAATATTTCCTCCGGGATTTTTTGATGTCATGGAGCATCTAGCTATCCACCTCCCATATGAGTCATTGCTTCGTGGACCTTTACATTACGGATGGATGTATCAGTATGAGCGAGCCATGAAATATTTGAAGGAAAAAGCCAAAAACCTCGCAAAAGTTGAAGGTTCTATAATTGCTGGAAGTTTGACGGAAGAAACTTCTCACTTCACATCGTACTACTTTGGGTCAAAATGCGTGCCGGAAAAGAGCTCTAGAAGATATGATGATGGTGGTGGCGCGCCAACATATTCAGTTGCTGGTGTTCCAGACATCTTTAGCCAGATTGGGCGACTCGGTGGGAAATCAAAAGAGGTTTGGTGGTCGAGTGAAGAAGACGCCCATAGTGCACACACCTATATTCTACTCAATTGCGAGGATCCATTGATGCGTTATTTTGAAAGGTACATATGGACACTTTAAAACACACATAATAAATATAAATTATATAATTGTGAAATTAAGATTAATTGATATAAAATGTGATTTTACAGCTTATTTGTTTCTCAAATCGAAGAAACATTCCCAGGTATATCCACAAGTGACGTAGACAAAAGGAAAGATCAACACTTTATTAAGTGGTTGAAGAATCAGGTATTAATTTTTACAGCTCGATCAAATTCTTTTTTCATACATTATATATACTAAAATTTCAACGTTCTCTTTTTTTTTAAGGTTGATTATGACGACGATGCAGATTATCCTAAGTGGTTACACGAAGTAATCCAATCTCCACATGCAAAGGTCACCACATCACAGCTGTATTTCACACGAGGCTATACTTTTCACACATATGAGTATGGTAGACAGCGGGCGACCAGTAACTATGGAATATGTGTGAAAGGGAAAACAGATTTCTACGGGATCTTGACGGAGATTATTGAAGTCGAATTCCCAGGGATATTGAAGCTGAAATGCGTCCTCTTCAAATGTGAATGGTTCGACCCTGTCGTCAACAGAGGTGTTTGGTTTAACAAATTTGGTGTAGTTGATGTCAATGGTGGACGAAGTTACAACAAATTTGAGCCTTTCATCTTAGCTTCACAAGCAGACCAAGTTAGCTTCATTCCATACCCTCAGATGAGAGAATCGGGAATAAATTGGTTATCCGTGATCAAAGTTACACCTCGTGGACGAATCATAAGTGGAGAAGAACCACCATTGCAAGAAGAACATATAAATGTAGTCGAGGAACCTGAAGCTGCCACGCATCTATACTTCTCATCGGCATAATCATGAGTACGAAGATCTAACGACGCATGCGATTAATTTAAGGCTGTGAAGACGAAGTTTAATGAAAATGATGATGTTTCTAGTGATGACGAGAATGTCGATGTATCCATTGATGTATTTGTATTGATGTATTTTTTTAAGTGTATGATTGATTTTCAGACTTAAAGAATTGTGGTTTTCGAATTGTGGAATGGAATAAAAAGATTGAGGTTAAAGGGAAGATGGTGGGTTTGGAATATATGAAGTGAAGAAAAGAAAGATGGGGTTTGGGGTTTAGTTTTGGATTTTAGGAATTTAAACATAAACCTCGTTATTTCCACGTAATATAATGTGGTCTTACTGATCTAAAGTGAGAATTAAAAACACGCCTGCATTTTCACGTAGCGTAATCGTCAGAAAGATCTCGTTAGCTTACATGGAAATAACGAGAATCATTTAATTATTAAAAGAAAAGAAACACGCATTCCACGTAAGCACAAATCGTCAGAAGACCACGTTAGCTTACATGGAAATAACGAGGTTTATGTTTAAATACCTAAAATCCTAAACCCTAAACCCTAAACCCTATCTTCCTTATCTTCTACTTCATATATTCCAAACCCCAAATTCTAAACCAAAATATAGGGAAATAACGAGGTTTATGTTTAAATACCTAAAACCCTAAACCCTAAACCCTAAACCCTAAACCCTAAACCCTATCTTCCTTATCTTCTACTTCATATATTCCAAACCCCAAATTCTAAATAAAAATCCAAAACCCTAAACCCTATCTTCCTTAGAGATTGATGGGTTGTATAAGAAGTAGAGGTTGAAGTTATAAGAAGTAGAGGTTGAAGTTATAAAGTTATAAGAAGAAGGGGTTTGGGGTTTTGGGTTGTAAGGATTTAGAAAAAATCCTCGTTATTTCCTCGTGGAAATAGGCAAGGGCCTCGCGATTTCCACGTGAGTTCACGTGGAACTGACGAGGAACACGGGAAACGAAGAGACTAGCCTAGTCATTTCCTCGTTAACTCACGAGGAATTAACGAGGACAACTACATCTATATATACCAAGACCATTTTGTCACAATTCAGAATTCATAAATAAATATTAAAAAGAAGAAAGATTCTTTAAAAAAAAAAAAGAGAAGAAAAGTCTGAAATCACGAGTGGGAAGACACGGTCTCTTCCCACTTGTAATTCCAGTATCTTTCTTCTCTTTTTTTGAAGAATTCTTTAAAATAGAAGAAATATCTGGAATCACGAGTGGGAAGACACTGGCTCTTCTCACTTACGATTCCAGCAATTACATAAATCCTAAAATTATAATTTGGGGTTTAGGGTTTTGGATTTTAGGGATTTAAAAAGATCCTCGTTAGTTCCTCGTTACTGAGAAAAACGGGACTCGCGATTTTCTCGTAAAGAAAAACACGGGCCTCGCTATTTCCTCGTAAAGGAAAACACGGGCCTCACGATTTCCTCGTTAACTTACGTGGTTTTTACATTGTAATATATCCTATATATATACCCACGAACTCTCTCACTTTCTCATTTCCTCTCCACTTTCTCTCTAAAAACATGGTAAGTCCTCTCTCTTTCCTCTTTCCTTTGATTAGTTTAGGGTAGTTTAGGTGGTTAGTGTAGGGAATTTAAATAGGTTTATGGATTTTAGGTTAATTAGTGTTGATTAGGTGATTAATTAGGAATTTAGTTTATAAAAATTTGAAGTTTGAGTGCTAATTTTGAATGTTTTTAATAGATCTGAAAGAACAAACTTACTGCCCACTGAGACAGATGTTGGTCCGCCGGTAGTCGTTTACACCCGGTTCTTCTTCTACAGCACCTAGTTCTTGGTCGGATAGCGTCCCAGAGACTCAGTCTTCTCGGAGAGTCTCTCCCGGTGTACTGTCGGTTGCACCACCGGCTCCTCATGATCATCATGTCCCAGAGGTGCCACCTCACTGCCACCTCATGTGCCTCCACTGATGGCTGCGGAGATGCCGCGGAGATGCGGCTCAGATTCATCGATCTGATGGTTCGCCGAGTGATCCTTACTGGCAGTACACGTCGAGGACATTCTCGCTCAGCCAGGCAGAGAAGGTTTACCAGTCATAGACCCCGACCGACCGGACGGAACTTTGTGGTATGTTACAATTTTTTAGATTCTTTTAAATAATTTTAATAACATTAGTATCTAATTTATACTTTATATTTGTTTTTCTTAGGTTTGGGATTGACGGATGTCGCATCAGGCAGTAAACCACGATGAAGGGTTACTTCTCCATGCCACATCGAACTGGAAGAAGCGCCCGTCTACGTCGGAAAGACGTGGTTCAAGATTTTCGTTGTAAGTTACTATTAATATATATATATATATATACTATTATTTTTTATTTATATTTGAAATTTTTTTAATACTAATTATTAACTTTTTTTTGTTACAGCAAAAGTATCATTGGTCCTTGGGGATCAATGAGAAGGTGAGGAAAGCGTTCTACGGTAAGGTGAAAGCTCGCGTGTTGGACACGGTCTCCAACTGGAAGGGGGACTGGATCGTGAAGGGATATGACCGTGGTAAACCCGTTGAGCTCACCACGGAGGTGTGGGATGACCTCATCCATTATTGGCGTACTCCTGACGCCATGAGAGTCGCCAAGTCTTGCTCTGTCTCCCGTAACACGGTAGATGAGCACGGTCACGGGCGATGCTTCACTCTACGGGACAAAAACCCCACGCCGCTATCCGTATTGAGATGGTACGTAATTAAATATTGAATTTAATTAATTTCTTTAATATAATATATTTATATATACTAACTCTCTAAAATGTTTTGTAGGCCAAAGAGACTGGACAGCTCCCAACTCTTATGGAACTTTACGAGAGGACCCACAAGAACAAGTCGGGTCGATTTGTAGATCCTAGGTCCAAGCAAATCTTCAATGAAGTTGCTGACCGGGTTCAAGAGCGTCAGACCCAGCTGACACAGCAGTCTACCGACGGACTACCCGTCACCTTATCCACAGTTGAAGTGGATAGGATCTACGAGGAGGTAAATTTTAAAAAATTATCATTTTTAAATTATTCATTTAATTTAACTTTAAATTTTTACTAACAATAATTTTTTTTGGTTTTTAAGGTTGTCCATAAGAAAAAGGGACGTACGTTGGAGATTGGTTCCGTCAACGATATTCCGAGAGCGACATCGTCTTATGGTCAGAGACGGAAAGACGAGGTCACTGAGCTGCGTAACGAGTTGGCCTCGACAAAATCTGCGTTCACAGCTCGACAGGGTGTAGTCGAGGGCTTCTTGGACGTCATAGCGGCCACAAATCTGGAATGGGAGTCCTTGTTGAGGAACTTGCGACGACAAAATCCAATTCCAGTCGAGTCGACAAGCGAGTCCCATAATGAGGCGGATGTAGAGAGGAGGAGTGATGAGTTCTACCGGGCGATAAACGAGCCTTAGTTTTTTATTTCCTTTTTATTCGTTGTAAATATAAATTCTAATTATTTATGAATAAATATATTTTTCTTTTTATTGGTTGTGTATTTTAATTCAAATTTTATAATTATAATTAAAATTATAAATATTTTTCTAATTATATTTTTTTAATTCTGTATATATAAAAATCGAAGTAAATTCCTCGTAAAACTCACGAGGAAATAACTTGGTAAGGCTAACGTGGTCTTTACGAGGATTATCTTTCGAGTACATTACGTGTCTTTCACGTGGAAAGTTTACGTGGAAATGGCGAGGAAATTTAACGTGGAATTTATGAGGAAATGTTTTCATGATTTTAACGTGTAGTTAACGATAAAATATTTACGTGATATTGACGAAGAAACTTTTCGTGGTCTTTACGAGGAAACGTAGCGAGTTCCTTACGTGGAAAGGTTACGTGGTCTTTACGACGAAGAATTGTACTTGGTCTTTACGACGAAAACTTTTCCTCGCTAATTGACGTGGAATTGGCGAGGAAATACGCGTTACGACGAAAGAGTAACGACTAAACGTTTTTCCTCGCTATTTCCTCATAATGCCTCATTAACGACGAATTCACGAGGAATTTATCCGTCGTTAATCTTGTGTTTTCTTGTAGTGTACGGATATTCGAAATTTTCGGATCGAATCGAAACGAATAACGAATCAAATCAAATTTAACGAATAAAATGCCTAGCCCTATCTCAGTTGCCATACATACATATTGTAACGACCCCGAAGTTTTTTTTTATTTCAAAGAAAATGGATCTTTTTGTTTTTGAAACATCAAAGAAAATGGATCAAAAAAGATTTTTCTACAAATTAATTATTTCTCTAAGTGTGGAAACACTTGATTTCTTTTCTAGAGTGGAAACAAATGTGGTCGAAGGAAGTATTCGATCAGAGAGGAAAAAAATTCAAAACATTTGCTTTCTCTGATCGGGTGGTTATTGTCTTGCGTCTTGCTGCTCACATCACATTGTAGTTTCAAACCAACGAAGATTACAAAGCGGTAAAGTTTTTTTTTTCTTTTACAAAGCGGTCAAGTTGTTGTTGGTTATTTCTCTGTTCAAATAAAACCTCATATTGGAAGTGACAAAATTGATTATACTTTCTCTCTCTTTCGCTAGGCGACTCTTGAAACTTCTCTAAGAGAATTTTAATCTTCAATCTGTTGATAAATCCCTTGAAAAAATCATGGATTCCAGCATGCAAACAAACGATTTGAATCATGATCCAAATCAAGAGACCTATCAACTGTTCGATTGGATGAAGGAGATATGGAAAAATCTTCAAAAACTGAAGCTTGGAACATCTAAATCGAGGTGGTCTGTATATGAAGATGCTCAGAAAGAGTTCGAAAAGGATCATCGACTTTGTCTGGTGGTGAAAGGGCTAAATCCGGTTCATCAAAATCCAGTGGGGATAAAGGTG
This sequence comes from Brassica carinata, assembly GCA_016771965.1. Lineage (NCBI taxonomy): Eukaryota > Viridiplantae > Streptophyta > Magnoliopsida > Brassicales > Brassicaceae > Brassica > Brassica carinata. The sequence goes on along the minus strand of CM028687.1, from coordinate 9,314,816 downwards.
GCGTCTGCTGAGGATAGAAGTACTGCAATTTCCCAGTACATAAACATAAAGGATATTGGAGAGAGCTCTGGAACAATGTTAATTGGTACACATCCTCAACAAGTACAGCCTAATGAAACTACTCAACCAGAAAGAAACTTGGTAAGAGAGCAGCAGAACTTGCGTCTAAGTACAAACCAGGAGGGGAACAACTCTCACCAAGAAGAACAAGGAACCAAAAGGAAGCAACCTGAAGAAGGAGACAGAAATGAGTGTGAGACAGTAAGAGGTTTGGAGTCAGAACAAGCCCGTCTTCAAATTAATCAAGGCACGGTGGCTCTCAGTGAAGAGCCACCTAAAACTCCGAGAAGATCTTGCACTGGAATCGTCAAGAGTTGGGAAGCCCCTTGACAATTCTCCATCTCCAAGATATCAGGAGAACGTATAAACCTAATATCATGCTTCTCACCGAAACAAAGAATATAGATAGCTTTGTAATGAAGGTAGTTCAGGACCTGGGTTTTCAGCACTCTTTTGTTGTATCGGCTATAGGTAGTAGCAGGGGTTCAGTTATCATGTGGAATGACGGAGTGAAGGTTCGTTTTTTGGGTAACACAACTATAAATAACACTGATATGTACATAGTAGACGGTTGTAATGTTTTTTGCTTGACTTATATATATGGAAATCCAGTGTTAAAGTATAGACAAAGCATTATGGGAGAGACTTATTACTAATGCAGCAGCAGGTCTATATCAGAGCAAGCCAAGACTGATGATAGGAGATTTTAATGACATAAAGGGCAACCATGAAAAGGAAGGTGGTGTCACAAGATCAGAAGCCTCCTTTGCTTTATTCAGGTCAATGATCTCTATCTCAAGGCTTCATGATTTAAAATCTATAGGAGGTTATTTCACATGGAATGGCCATAGATCAAAATATAATATTAGATCAAGAATAGACAGAGCTATGGCTAGTTGTGATTGGTTAGATTTATATCTGAATGCTCATGTGAAAATACTCCCTTGGATAGGCTCTGATCACAGGCCTCTTTTGGTTGATACTGAGAGTATTAAAACCCGCAAGAGAGGAATGTTTAGGAATGACAACCAATGGAGACTCCAGCCTGAAGTTAAAAAGATCATACATGAGGTTTGGAATAATGAATGCTTGTCTATATCTCCTGAAATTTTTTATAAGATGATTGAAAAGTGTAGAGGAGCCTTATCAAAATGGAGAAGCAAAAGCAATGCCAACACAGAGAAGCGTATATGTGAGAGTAAAGCTCAGATTCAGGAGATTTATCAGAGTTTGGATATAGATGTTAATCTTTTGAATAATCTCAAAGCTGAGTTTGTCTTACAGTACAGATTGGAGGAAGAATACTGGCACACAAAGGGTAGAATCCAATGGTTAAGGGCGGGAGACAAGAATACCAAATTTTTCCACGCCAAAACGAAACAAAGAAGAAGCTACAGTAGAATTCTACCTTTGACCGGTGAAGATAGCAAAGAATACACAAAACCAGGTGATATTCACAAGCAAGCAGTGATATACTTTAACCAGCTATATACAAGTGAGGGAAGTAATATTGATCGATGTGTTTTGTAAGGTATCCCCAAGGTTATTACAGTAGACATTAACAGAATGCTTACAAGAGAAGTCACAGACCAGGAGATCGAAGCAGCTGCATTTGCCATTAATCAGGATAAATCCCCTGGATCCGATGGGATGAATTCTGGTTTCTTCAAACACCACTATAATATCATAAAAAACAGGTGTGATTTCTCATGTCAAGTTCTTCTTTAAGCACTGTTATCTGCATCCAAAAAATCAATCATACCAACATATATGCCTTATCCCTAAAGTTGATTCTTCAACAAATATGAGAGAATACAGGCCAATTAGTCTTTCTAACGTTTCTTATAAAATTATATCTAAAATTCTGGCAGAGAGACTAAAGCCTTTTCTTCACTGTATTCTCTCAGATAATCAAACTGCATTCACACCAGGTAGATTGATAACAGATAACGTGCTTATTGCACATGAGCTGATGCATTCGATGAATACAAAAAATTTGAAGACAAAATTTATGGCACTAAAGCTTGACATTACAAAACCTTTTAATAAGGTTGAATGGGAGTTTTTGATACAGGTTATGAGGCAGATGGGTTTAAATGAGATTTGGTGTAACTTGATATATAAATGCATCTCATCTGTATCCTATTATGTTCTCATCAATGGGGAACCAACAGAGATTATTACTCCTCACAGGGGAATTAGACAAGGAGACCCTATTTCACCATATTTATACCTCCTCTGTCCGGAAGCTTTATCACAGTTGTTAAAGCATGCTATTAGTAAAAAAACAGCTTCATGGATATAAAGCTTCTCGTAGTGGACCAGCTATCTCTCATCTCTTCTTTGCTGATGACTCCTTGGTATTCTGCAGGGCTACAACAGAGGAATGTCAGACACTGATGAATGTTCTTCACCTCTACCAACAAGCCTCTGGACAGCAAGTGAATTATGCTAAATCAGCCATCACATTTTCGAAAGGAATACCAGCAGCCAAACAAGAAGCTTTAAAACAGTTAACTGGTATTTCAAAGATTGGTGGTTTTGGTAGATACCCCGGTCTACCCGAGAAGATTGGAAGAAAAAGAAAAGACGCTGTCGAGTTCATCAAGCAGAGAATAAAAAATAAGACAGACAGCTGGTATAATAGGTTCCTCTCGCAAGCAGGTAAAGAGGTCTTGATTAAGTCAGTGCTAACAGCCTTGCCAACATATGCAATGTCTTGTTTTATGCTTACGAAGGGAATATTGAAAGATATCAGCTCTACTATTAGAAGATTTTGGTGGTCGTCATGCAAACAAACACAGAAAATCTCCTGGATTAGTTGGAAAAAATCACAAGCTCTAAACAAGGAGGGCTGGGATTTAGAGATATGGAATACTTCAGCATTGCTTTGTTGGCTAAACAAGGATGGAGAATCATGAAAAATCCAACAAGTTTACTTGCAAAAGTATTCAAGGCAAAGTATTTTAGGCATTCAGATTTTCTAAGGGCGAAAAGTTACCAAACATCAAGCTATGCATGGAGAAGTATAATGCTTGCCCAAAATCTCATTAAAAGGGTAGTTAATTGGGTTGTGGACAATGGAGCAGAGATCAACGTATGGGAAGACAACTGGATTTTTACCAAACCCGCATCTCCTGCAACAGGCTCTGGAACTATTACTCATCCACATCTTAAGGTCAGTGATTTATTAAAGGAGGGAACAAGTTTATGGGATGAACACAAAGTTCGGTCTTTGCTGCAAAAGGAGGAAGCCAAGTATGTTTTAAACATTAGGCCAAGTGCTTTGAACAAACCAGATACGCTTATCTGGTGTTTTTCAAAGAATGGGGAATATAATGTCAAGTCTGGGTACCACTTACAAAGACAAATATCAGATCAACAAGCCCAGCAACAACAACAGGCTATGAGTCCTCCATCTGAGGAAATGAAAAAATGTTGCAGTAGACTATGGAAGCTCAACCTTCCCCCGAAAATCAAGAACTTTTGGTGGAGATCTCTTCATAATGGTCTCCCGGTGGCAAAGAACATGAGTATAAGAGGATTAAGAGTTGATTCAACCTGCCAAACATGTGGAGAAGTGGAGGAAACAGTAGACCATGCTCTTTTCCGTTGCAGAATTTCAAAGGAAATCTGGTCCTCGACGCCATCCCTTCTCCAGACTCAGGAGATAGATCAATTAAATCTCCTACAAATGGTTGACATAATATTAAATCAAGTCAACGTGGAAAGCAGAAACATATTAATTTTTTTTTGTAGGGTGGAGAATTTGGAAGATGAGGAATAAAATGATCTTTGAGCAGAAAAAGGAACACATAGTATTGGTCATTCAGGCAGCATTAAGAGAGTATACCCAATGGAAAGAAGCAATAGATCAGAATACTATGTGGCATGAGGAAATGAATGACCAATACTATGTGTTCCTTTTTCTGCTCAAAGATCATTTTATTGATGTAATAGCTAAGGCAGCTAGAGTAAAGAAATCAAACTATGTAATAACTTGGTGTTATTTTTTTTGTTTAAAATATAATAACTTGGTGTTTATAATAAGAAAAAGGGTTGGCAAAAAAAAAAAAAAAAACCTCAGATTGTATAACTGTATCAGTGTCAAAAAGTCAAAACCGAGTTTGCTATATAATATAGTATTGTAATTGGGAATTATTCGATACACTAATTAATTTGCAACAAGCTGATAAAAGAGACTAACTTGCCGGTCACCTATGTGATCAGAATTAAATAAATCGACAACCACGAAATGTTTATTTGGTCAGTCAAACAAACAGGGTAGAGGAACTGAAAACCCTAAAATTGATTACTAAAAGAAAAAACAACAATGCATATTCCTGACATTGTAGCATGAGTTTGAAAATGCCAAAGATTAAATGCACATAATGTAGGAATATCCTGTACTTGCCGGCTGTTGAAGAACTTATTAAATGTCAAAACTATAAAATGTTTTCATGTTCGATTCCAACTTGGTTTTAAGATTCTAATAGACAGCTCAATTCTGCAGATATAACTAGGCCTAGATATAACATATATAAAAAGGTGCGTGCATAGATGTTGTATAGAGCGTTAGTTGAAAAATTAGCTCCCACCATGGCCGTTTCTGAATCGCTTTTTCTTCTCTTTTTCCTTTCCATCATAACCCTCTCTCAAGCGAGTAAGCAAATTATCTACTAACTTGTAATTAGTCTCTTGTTTATCTAAGTAAATAGGTTTTTCCAATCTTACGTATATTGTAAGTCTTTTCTTAGAACCCAACCAGGTTAGTTTAGTAGCATCAAAAAGTCTTGGATTTAGCCGTTAATTTGAACTGGATCACTCCGCATATGATTAAAGGGTCCTCTTCATGTTTTATTTCGTTGACTTGTGTAATTGTGTTTAATTTTTTTTATATGATGCGGTTTCCTATAAACGTTTATAAAAGGCTTTTGTTATCATATGGTCACAAAGTCTATAACGACCATGTGAAACTTTTCGAAACCCCATCACACATTAAGCGTGAAAGAGATGTTCTTAGTCATGTTTCTATAAATGTTGATTTTTCAGAAAACTTCATACAGAAGATTATTTTATGCTAGGTTCTAAATTCACGTTATCTACAACGGAAATTTCAAGGCAACCACTTATTTTTTTTAAAAAAAATATAGATACTGTTAAATAGATTAATAGTCTAAATTTATACAATGAATACAATGGGGCTTATTATTGACTTATACAATGATTTTTATTACGTTGCTGTATATCACATAGCATTACATTATTTACCTCAAAGTTGGATACATAAATCTATTTTTAGTTATGATTCTCATCATAATCATCATCATCATGACACCATCATGATTCATGCATGCATGATAAATCTCAGGTGTAAACATAGACTGCGGAACGTCATTATCGGGCGTAGACGCCAACAGCATAAAATGGGTCGGGGACAAAGACTTCATCACATCCGGCGAGTCAGCCACGGTTTTCTCTACCACCGTCGAGAAATCCCTAACCACACTCCGGTATTTCCCGACCGGCGAATCCAACTGCTATAACATTCCGGTAACAAAAGGGGGAAAAGTCCTACTGCGAACGATGTTCTACTATGGAAACTACGACGGGAAGTCTTCACCCCCAACCTTCAGCGTAGTGTTCGAAAAGAAGAATTTTTTACATCCCAAAACACTTTCTGTCTTTCTAATTTCACCTTAGGACACTTTCTACATGTCACACACTTCTCCCTTAGTGTTTGTATTCTTTACCCTTATATTAGAAAAACTATAACCGAGTCGGTTTAGCTATTGTGGTTTACACTACAATTTTAAATTTTGAAACTGCCTCCCAAACCAGAACTAAAAAAGACATCGGGTGTCTCTCTCTCCCACAAACCAAACACATCTCATATCTCTCTCATAAACCCAAAAAAAAAAATTAGAAAACCTCTGTGTCGGCGATTTCCGACACAAACCCCGCCGTTCATCTCGCCTCAAGACCCCGCCGTTCCTCTCGCTGTTCTTCTCTTGCATCCCTCTTCTCCGTCGTTCCCCTTACTTCGTCGCCCTAGAAAACCCGAGAAATCGATTGCAAGCGTTCCCTTATTCCGTCGTTCCCCTTTCTCCGTCGCCGTTCCTCAAGTTGTTCCTCTCTCGAAGTTCCTCAAGCTTTTCCACTAATGGAAGGTTCGATTTTCTCGCTTATCTACTCTCAATTCCAAAAAATAGGGTTTCTAGATTTTCGATTCTCACCCAGATTAGGGTTTTTCTTTGATCAACACTTTCGATTCTAACTTGTTCTCACATTTCCAGGTAATAATCAAGAAGACCACCGTCTTCCACCTAGGCTATTCGCCACTAACCGTTTCCCAAATGGTCGTCTCAACATCTACTCCAAGCCAGAGCTCCTAGCTTTCATCCGTCATGTTCTCCGTGACACCCCAGAGTTGGAGTACCTTAGAAGATCTTGCTTTGGGAAGTTATTTGACCTCCCATCACGTCAATGTCCTGTTTCTTGTAAGCTAATACGCTATGTTGACCAGACAACTAGTGCGTGAAGACAAGTACACCCTTTGGACTGTTTTCGGAAGCGATCCTATCAAGTTCGGCCTCGAAGAGTTTGGCACAATCACCGGTTTGCCTTGTGGCCCGTTCCCTGTTGGATATACCACTGATAGAGAAGACCAGTCTCAAGCACGCAAAGATCCTTTTTGGATCAAGCTCATTGGGAAAAAGAGATTCCCCACCATTGGTGACTTACGTAAGAAGCTTGAGACCGACAAAGACTTGTCCGGCCAGCAAAAGTTACAGCTTGCTTTGATAATAATTGTCGATGGTGTCCTCATTGCTCATTCACAAAAGACACACCCTACTCTGGAGTACGTTAGAATGGTCGAAGACGTTGACGCTTTTTGTAGACACCCTTGGGGGAGAGAGTCTTTTCTCAAGACTATTACCTGCATGAAGCCTCCATCGTTCGCCCATGTGAAATGTGAAGACCCTATTAGCACCCTTGTCCAGCTCCTCAAGCAGGAAACATTCAGGCTTCAGGGTTTTCCACTTGCACTACAACTGCTTGCGTACAGGGCTGTCCCAAGGTTGCAGTCAACGATTCCAATCCCTGATAATCCTGAAACAATCATGCACCTTCAAGAGCCTCTTTTTCCCAAGTACACCCCTCCAAGCTACACTGACATTCTAAGCGTCGAAGCCGAGCCTGATGTAAGTTCTAATACAACTTAGTGAGTTTAATTTCGTTGTGCGTTTATGTACATGAAGCTGCTTAGCATCTTTAGTGCTTTTTGTAACGTTTGTGTTTAATGAATTGTTGTCTATCTCCAGCTTGAAGTTACATCGTCGATACCAATACTTAGCCAACCAGTGCCTGGTTGGGGAGTTTGGCCTGATGCATCCAACGATGAACGTGTGTCATACATGGAGCAACTTATAGCTGACCATCGTCCCTTCAAGAAAGAATTTTGGCACGGTGGAGACACCTCTGTTACTATCATCGATGAGTCCAGCGATGATGATGAGCCCCCTACTAGCGATGATGATGAGGTGGTACCTTTGAGTACAACTAGGAAGTCCAAACCGCTTTGTGGCAACTCACTCAAGTCAAGGCCAGCTTTAACTAAAGTTCTAAAACCAAGGAAGACATCAAAGCAAAGGGAAACTGTTCTCAAACCAAGGAAGACAGCAAGGAAAACTGACACCGTCCGTAAGCAGAGACGCATAAGCAACTACTTTCATGTTGCGTCTTCTTCCCGAACCTCTGATGACAAGATTCTGGAGCTTTTGTCTGGAATTTCAGAACAGTTATCCAACATTCAAAAAGAGCAGAAGCTTTTCCGCATCTTGCTCAAACGTCAGAGCACTCCATCTAGACTAAAGCGTTCTGCCTTCCGCAACCGTTCAAACATATTCACTGCTAAGAAGACGGTAACGTTTCTGTTTTTTTACTTAGTAATTTCATCTACTTTAAGATAAGACTCTCTCTGTCGTGTAACCCCAACTCAACCACAACTCAATATACTTGTCATATCTCTACAGCATGAGGAGGTTGATCACCAAGGATGTCATACTGAGTCACCCAACCCATCCACTGCTAACCAGACGGTAACGTTTCTGTTTCGAAACATTGTAATTTGTGTCTATCTATGTTGTCTAACCAACTCAATATACAGCCTATGGAGGAAGATCACCAAGGATGTCAGACTGAGCCACTAAACCTAGGCACCGAACCTATGGAGGAAGATCAGGAAGGATGTCAGACTGAGCCACTAGACCTAGCCACTGCTAAAAGGACGGTAACGTTTCTATTTTCCTAGACTAATTAATTCCGAGAACCCATCTATATTGTGTTACCAACTAAATTATGTTATTTGACAATCTTTGCAGCTTATGGAGGAAGATCACACTTTCAGTCACTCCCCCGTCGTGAGCCAATACGCGGCACAGAAGTACGGCTCTACAGCTCTCAACAAGGAACCAAGTTCTGAAACCGCAGTCAGAGAAACCGGAGGAACAACACCTGTCCACACCTCGCCTATCCACGCCTCCCCCAACCACAAACCTTCTATCCAGCACCACCCCGACCACGAAGTATCTGACCACAACATCCCAACACCCAAATCCCCTTTCACCCCCAAAGACACCCCAATCCATCCACCGAAAACTATTAAAACTCGACGTTCGGTCATATACGATGCTAAGGACCACCCCGATAGCCCAGAAATCCACCACATTATATACCAAGGCAAAGAAATATTCGAACGCATAAGTCCTGACCCTTCCCCCCCCTCTCTTCCTCCACCTAAATACGACTCCTCAGTCAATCCATCTACGCAGAGACGGATTTTCCCTTTGTCACCCCTCCCTTCCACCCCTCAGCCTTCTCCTAACAAGAGTTCAGACGGCCTCCCAGGTTTCATAGGCCATGCGTCAGCAGTTAACGCATTCTCAGAAACCGCTACATCGAGTCCGTTCTCTGTTGCCAACTCTAGTTTACCAAATCTTAAGGTAAGAAACTCAACAATCCTCTTTTCAATGTTCAAACTTTATTCTGTGGTCACTTCATTTTATGTAAAAACTAACTGCTTTCTTAACTGCCTAGGATCAACCAGCGGAAGAGAACGAAGTCTGTGAACTGAGCGACAGCTCTCCTGCTAGAGAAAGGCCCAAGCACATTCCATCGGTGGAGGAAAACATTCTTGCAAAAGAGCTCTACAGGTCCGAATCTGTACCCGCTCTTGATCTCATCTGTCCTCTTAACCAAAGTTTATGGGATCGGTTTGAAACGTGCTTCGAATGCCAACTATCGTAAGTGCATTCCAACTTTGCTTTCCTGTTTTCAATTTTAGGCGCCAGTGCATTAGCCTTACACCTTTAGTCCACAGGTTCCATATTACTCCTCCAAATTCGACTTCTCAAACAACTTCCTACTGCAACTAGCGAAGCCTAGCCAATGGACAACAACTTATGTACACTTCCAACACACCATTTACAACTTTATTAATACTAATTCGTCACTTCCAAATTTGATTTTTGATTGTGTCTCATGTGCAGCACATGGAAATCCTCATGTACATGCTAGCTGCAAGGCATAGTCGTCTCCTCGAAGAGCAAAAACTTGCTTTCATTACCCCTCACCTTACATCTGGAATCCAGGCAATCTCCAAGAATTTCATGAAGTCAAGGAAGCGAGAAACATTTCAATGGGACGAGAAGGTGACCGAGATTGTTCTCCAGCCAGGAAAGAAATGGATGGAAGATGTGATCACTGTCTACACACCGATGATATGGGCTGATAAACACTGGGTTGGACTAGCAATCAACCTTGATTTGGGACTTTTTGAAATCTTAGATCCCATCCCAAATTTGTACAGCGAGAAGGCTGTGGCAAAATTCATGGCTCCGGTTCTTAAGTCTCTTCCCTATCTTGTTAAGAAGGTTGCAAACTACGAGCTCACTCAGTTCCGAGGTCTTGAAGCTTTTCACATGCATCGTATCCCAGACCTCTACATAAACGAGAGAACCGGCGACTGCGGACCTGTATCAGTCAAGTTCCTTGAAATGCACGCTCACGGGGACCCGGAGCCTAACATGGCAAACATCACAGACACCCAAGTCGATGATTTTCGGAAGCAGTTTGTCCTTGACATCTACAAGACCATAGTGTTACCTGCTTACTATGGTCGTTAGGACCATAACTTCCACCTTTCACTTGTCTATTACGTTTTTTTTTGGGTTGAGTCCCTCAACCAATGTAATATGTTGGAAACTCTAAACCTATCGGCTATGTACTTTCTTTTGGATTTGTAATATGTTAACTAAGTCGTCGAAACTCTACTTCAATTTACTTCTTCACTAATAGGTGGATGGCTATTAGAGATTTCATGGTGGATGGGGTTGTACATCTAGGTCGACGATCGGAAAAAAAAACACTCCTGACCACAATTATAACCCTTTCCGAACCCGGTACAATTGAAATCAAAACCCGGTACAATTCAAATTAATATTATGGATGGAGTTGTATAACTATGTGGACGAGAGCATATGTTTCCTGACCACAATTAAAACCCCTTCCTACCCGGGTACAATTCAAATTATAAACCAAATATAATCGGGAAACCATTTAAATTAACATTATACCAAGTCCAATCATATCAAACCGGCTGTCAACTTAACTCTAACCAGCCTTTATAAATCGAGTCTGCTCTATCCTATTTTGACACACCTCAGTTAGGGTTCTTACTCGAAGTGGAGGATTTCGCTCCTACACAACGGCGATAGATAGCAACACACAATGAGCAGCTCCTCATCCTCTACTTCCGTCAAGGAGGCGGAGAACCGTTACGGTGTCCCAAATAGATGCTGGTGTGGGAAAGGGCTTGATACGTGGGTCTCAGAGACTAAGGAGAATCCCACACGATTCTACAGATGCAAAATTGCTTTACAGGTTCAGATATCCCATACTCTACAATATTACTACAATTCGTAAGATTCTATGTGATACATTGAACCCCCCAAATTTGTGCTTCTCTTGTGAACAGAACAAATCAGAGACCCATTTGTTTAAGTGGGTAGACGAGGCACTTCTCGACGAGATAAGAATTGTGGATGCAAAGCGTGTGGATCTACTACACGAACTACAAGCACTTACTGGAAAAGTGAATGTGGAGCTTGAGTCTCACCGATTATGGCTTGTGGGTAGGGCTGAAGAGATGCGTAACGAAATTAACGAGAACATGGTGCAGCTCACTAAGGCAATTGATGAGTCAACTAGCCTGATGAAAGCACAAATAGACGCAAAGGTCAAGACTCACACCAACTCAAAATGGAGCATCAACCAAACTGCAGCAGCTATGGCAATGATTGGAGCTATCACTTACCTCTATTGGAAGCTCCTATAACACTACCAATCAAGACCTCTATCTAGCGGTTTCCTATAATGACCATCCTCTCTTCTTATGTTATTGCCTTCTTATAAGTGGATTGTTTGTCGGTTCTATCATATGGATTATAACTACACTACAAGCTCTTCATATTGTCAGTTTGTTAAATATTCTGTTCTAGTTGCTTTGAGTGTATTAACCTATCAAGACCTCTATTTAGTGATCTCCTTCACTAACCATCCTGATGTTCTTAATGTTCTTTCAGTTTGTTCCGTTTTGTTGTGACAGATATATTGCCATTTATTCTGATTCATACTACCTAGAACCTTTAAGTTTTACAAAATTAACTACGAATAAACCTGATCAAATGCAACTGAGAACAACAAAAAAGACACAACAACATAATAAGAAAAGTCTTAATTAAACGATCAACCATAAGAGTGATTAGGACGTCCACATCTGTTTTGTGAATCCCAACTTGAAACTCCCAAACAAAACACATATCTCATCTCAAAACAAAACAAATCCGAAAATTATGATTCACGATTTCTAACTCAAAATACAATCTTGTTGTCCCAAAAACCTACTTAATGCCGTCCACAATCCACCAGCACCACCTCCGTTCACCCAAGACAAGCTAGATTGGGTTCGTGCAGTTTGTACGGTTGTGCCCTTCAATACGACACCTACCACACTTGTTTGGGACCAGCTTCTTCTTCTTTGTAACCTGACAAAACACAACGTGTTAAGCATCTCTTCCTAAACAATATATTATAATGTGTTAAGCATCTCATACCGGGAATTCACCAATCGAGGGAATCCTGTTTTCCTCCTGCGGCCAGGTTGTCTCTTTGTCACAGGGGGCATCAACACCATATTCTTAACTTCCTCTGGAATATCCACATCACGAGGATCTCCTTCTGGACTTATTACCCCAGCATATGTCTCCCTCCATGTCGATGTCTTGTAATAGTGACTAACCAAAGTCTCATAAGGCACTCCCAAACTGTCAGCAGCAAGCATAGCATGTCCACATGGTATTTTGATTTTATCGAAGTACTTGCAACTACACTGTCTTCTTGCGAGATGCACACGTTCTTTATGTCCAAACTTCCCTAAAATTTCACAGCTCCATTCAGTGGAAGAATTCACCTTACTCCCCTTCATCGTTGCCATATTCTTTGTCATCTCCTTATCCACCTCCAAATTAACCATACCCCTGTGCTTTTCAGCTTTCTTTCTCCTTGCACAAAACCACCTTGTCATCATTCTCTGAATGAAAATCACCAACTCCATTACAGGTGACGTTCTCCCATCCGCCAGGGCATGGTTCAACTGCTCTGCTATGTTACTAGTCATGATGTTATAGCGGTCACCGGGAAAGTTAGCCCTAGTCCAATGCTGAACACCAATCCTACCCAAATACAGTCCACACTCACTTCTCTGAGCCCTCACTTTGCTGTAAAGATCTCTGTAATCTGCTTGACGGTAAGCCATTGCAGTTGACGTCACCATTTTGGCTAAGTTCTTTCTTGAGTATCTAGAGTTAACGTTCCTTGCCAAATGAACGATGCAACAACCGTGGTGGGCCGATGGATACACACGTTTAATAGCTGTTGCAATGCTTATTGCCCGATCAGATATAATGGCCAGACTAGGGGAATCAGCTAGTATCCTCTCCAATTTCATCAAGAACCAAGTCCATGATTCTTCATCTTCGCTGTCCACAATAGCATAGGCTAGAGGAAAAATCTGGAAATTTGCATCTTGACCACTCGCTGTCAGCAGCACACCTTTATACTTACCTCCTAAGTGTGTCCCATCTACAACAAGAACAAGACGTAGCTTCTTGAAACCTTGGATCGATGCCCCAAACGCAAGAAATAGATAAAGAAACCGCTCATCACCATCATCATCTATCTCTGTTTCAATATCAGCTACCGTCCCAGGATTTGCCAGCTTTAACATGTGCAAATACTCAGGCAGTTTCAAATAGGAATCTTCTTCAGATCCAAACACATCATTCACAGCCTTCTCTTTAGCTCTATAACATTTCATGTAAGAAGCTGTCACACGAAGATCCTCTAGCACAAGACTTGTCAATTCTGAGGGGACTGGACCTTTACCAGGAACACAAAACTTTGATTTGTAAACAGCTGCAATAACTCGTGAGGTTACCATACTCTTAAACCCATGCCTAAACTCTATTGGACAGCTATGATCCAGTTGTGCTTTCCTGATCTCATAATACCCACACCCTCTTACTTCATGCGCTGTGACGCGCCAATCACACTTTGGATCAGGACACTCGCATACAAAAGAGTCAAGTTTGGTCCTTGTTTGCTTGAACCGAAACTGATTCCTTATAGCGTATATAGCTAGAGATATTTGACAATCTTGTTTGTTACCAAACACCTTGCCCACATAAATTCTTCCATCACCTTCATCCAAGTCCATGTCTGGTATCTCTGCTGCAGCATAACTTGTATCATCAAAAAGTGGTGGAATATCAAACTCCTCATCATCTATCTCATCAAGCTTTCTTGTTTCACCTCGTGGCCTCCTATCCACACTCGGAATATCCTTGTCCACGCCCGTCCATGGATTTTGCGGCCTTCCCACGCCCTTCCAAGGGTGTTTGTCGTCACCATTTTCACTCTTACCGTTGCTTGTAGCACCTACTTCCACTACATGGTCAAAAGCGTCGTTAGTGGTGCAGTTGTATCGGTAAGGACCACGCTTCTTGCGCAAGTCTTCCACAATCTCGTCCTCATTGTAAACAACGTTGACAGCATTAGATCCACAATAGTCGCCGTTCAGAAGTGGACTCCAGAACTCCTTGTCATAACCCCGAGGTCTCACGTCTCTGTCATCAACGGCATCCATAACTTTCTCTTCACCAACACTACTCCCGCTTTCATCGCCTTCCTTTCCAACTTCACTCCCATCCTTTATCACTTCCTCAACCCTCTCGACCTCACGTACAAACTCCACATCCTCAAGATTCACAGCACGGGCTTTTAGAGATACCTTTGGAGCCTCTTTTGGTGTCTCTTTTGGGACATGTCTCCGAAGAAAACCCCGATTTAACGATCCAGAACTCATATACGAAGTTACATTGGGTTTTAAAGTCAATGGCGTAACAAAACCCATGCCTGAATCATCAATGTACTCGTTGTCAACAACCTTCCTATCAAATCGGACAAACAGATTCATAGCTCCTTTAACCCTCAGGTGCTGCAGGAAGTATTTGATGACTACGTCACTTGTTACTAGCACCGGCGGCGTCTTGATTCCGGTGGCAAGTTCCAAACTTGACGGCGGCCAGTAGCTTAGAGAAGCGTCAAACAAACCCTCGTCGACGCCAAACTCACGCAAGACGCTGCCTTGAACCTCTTTCAAGCTTATTCCTTCGTACAGAGTCACCACCCGGGCCATCTGATGTTTGTCTAGAACGAAGTCCCACTTTCCACCGTCACCGCAACTCCACTCGCCGCACATCACCATGCAATGGTCCTCCATTATCATAACCTGAAACAGAAGGACACTCTGTTCTATAAGATATGACAACAAACATCTAACCATGAACATGAACAACTCATACCTCCAATTTGTCTCTAGCAGAGATTAGGTGACGACGACAAAGAACGAGGTTGTACAAAGGAAACAGCTCCCTCACGCAAAACACAATAAATTCACGTCATTATCGGACTGACATCCTTTATATCCTGGCCTTTGATTCAAAAAAGCTAAAACACTATCCTACGGTTGAGAACAAGACACAACAATCCAAATACCTACCTATTTAATCTGGAAAGAGACAGCACATGGACCACCACATTACCAAACTAAACCGGTTTCTTTTTCTCAAACATATTGATCGTAAATGGAAGAGGTCATTGTGGTCTTTCTATCTTCAAAAGGAAGAGTAAAGTTGGCCTAAAGTGCCTTACATGTGGATTGTGTCTTATTGTGTAACAAAAACACACAATGTGTCCTAGGGTGTAAACAACTCCGAAAAGAAACACCGACGCACAATATCAGTACCTTCGGTATTACCGTACACTTTGGAGCTGATATTTTCCCCGGCTAGCGGAGAGACAACAGTTTGTTTTGTGCGTACCTCTTCCTCGTCAAACCCATTTGTATCCTCCATTGAAGCTGCTGACTTGGCCGATGGCATGTATGACGAGCTTGGTCCCGCTGAAGGTTTATTTTACCAACAACGACTTCAGTATGGCACAACAGAAGTTATACGGTAACTAGAATTATATCCAACCACTTGAATAAGTAACATAAGTAGTGTTGAGATTTGGCTATTCAATATATAATTTTAATTTTCTTTTAGATCGGATCCTTACGGCAGGTTCTGGCTTCCTTCCGAGATAAACATATTATTGACAGGACTACCATCCTCGGCTCCATCTATCGATACCTCTGATGCATCAAACAAGCCGCCTGAGTCCATCCTCCGTAACTCTTGGAGCGGGGATAGGTTATCACTATTTGACCCCACTCTTCCTACGGGAGGTGTTCCTGTTTACTTGGCTTTGTATTTCTCGGAGCCATTCCAGATGAGTGTACGATCGTTCAACATTTTATTTGGCAGTAAGAAAGTCGGTACGGGTCCAGTTGTGCCAGTTTATGGAAAAGCTACCCAGGTAGTAGTGAGGGACGTCGTGGCCAGCTCGAGCTCCCATCTAGTGTTCCAGTCCACTGCTAGTACGCTTTTACCGCCCATGATAAATGCATTGGAGCTTTATGTGATAAGTTCTGGTACAAGTGGAGACGGAAGCGGTAATGGAAGCGGAAGCGGATCAGGAACAGGTGGAGGTGGTGGAGGAGGCGGATCTGGGAGCGGCGGACCTGCAGGTTTTTTGTAAAGCATTTTCAGTGATTAGTCTTGGTTAGGAGTAAAATTCCAGATTATCAAAAATGCATAAATTTTATAGTTAACTACGTAATTTAATAAATATTTTAAAAACTTTGTGTTAAGGCTCTGGTGGGACTGGAAAAGGGGAAACGGGAGGAAGCAATGAAGGGAGCTCGGGTTTGTATTTCGACTTTTCTTTCCATTCTAGCTTGTTATCTTGATGGGTTTGTTAGTTTGATGAAACCAACCAATATATACAGGAGATAATTTAGAGCTGTTCAATATGGTAAAACCGAACTGTACCGAATCGAAATATATAATATGGTTTGGTTTTGGTATATACCATATAAATCGAATGGATATGATTTTATAAAAACCGTCAGATTTGGATATGGTTAGGTTTATAACCGATTAAACCGAACAAAACCGATCAAAAGTAGAAACATGTAAATATATATCTATTTTACAACGACACATGAAAATCTGTTTGTTATATAAGTTAATTTTTTGTTAATAACCATTATACCATATTTTTATAGTAATAAAGAAGTTGTAATTTGTAAAACACTTGAACTGTAATTAAATAACAATATATCACAACCGAGACTTCTTATTTTTCTTAGTCTTTTTTATAATCTTTTTGCTTTATTTTAGCATTGAATAAATAGAAGTGAATGTTATAAATTTTGATGGACAACAGTTAGGGAAAATTCTTCACAATTTTTTTCTTATCTATAAACTACCAGAGTTTCGTGTCCAGTATAAGAAACATGATTTTGATGAACACTAAATATGGAAGAGTGGAAAAACTTTTCTTTCATGCTTCTGTTTTGTTTTGTTTTTTTTTTTCAAAATTTTCGAGCTTTGACTTTAGTTCTAGAATTGATTATTTTATTTGATGGTAGAAGCGTTTTTATTTTTTTGTTCATTTATTTGAACATATAATATTTTTTAAAATAAATGATTGCGTTGATAACATAATTCTAAAATTCATATAATTTGATCTCAAACTAAATAATTATGTTCTTTAGTATAAAACCGAATTAACCAAAAACCAACGGTATATAAACCGAATCGAACTGAAGTAAATATGGATTTAGAATGGTAGTTATATTTTACTAACCGAAATACCAAAAAACCGAACCGATATCCGGATTGAACACCCCTAGGAGATATCTCTATACGTAATAGATCATAAATGAAAAAATGCAAGTAAAAAGCAGTAAATTTTTATATCGATGTAGGTGGGTCAACCAGAGAAGAAAAGAAAAGTAAACTGCCAATTATAGTCGGTGCGGTATTCGCGGTAGCGTTTGTAATTATTGCATCTGTTATCGTTGTCACGGTCTTGAAGAATCGTCACAAACGAAGGCTTCAAAGATTGCAATTGCAGCATTCCACAGGTATACACTGAGTCATTAGTTGATATGGTTGGCAGGATTTGTACTGTATGTAAACGATTATATTTGATCCAGTCGTTTTACAGATAATATGATTTTTTGGCCTTGGCTAATCAATATGTATTCTAGAGATGTGACTACTTTTAAACGTTTTTAGTGATAGTTGCTCAACCGGGGACTGGAGCATCCCCTCCATTTGAACAACAGACAGGGAACGACGCGAACCAATCTACAAATGAGTTAGACATGGGAGATATCGGCGAGCTGATTGAAATTAACCAGTCATATGTAGCGCAACAACATTGAACATCATATGATATAAAACGTTTCTTACCTTCAATTGTATGCTTTCCAGTGACTTTTCATTTTCCTTCTCAATTTGCGAGGCTTTTTTTTTTTTGTTATTTCTAGTCCTCATGTCGCACAACGTTATAAAGATACAGTTTTGCAACATTGTATGCTTTCCAATGACTTCATCTCTCACATAAGCTTCTACTTCTTCTATGGATTTCTTTGTGCTCTTTGTATCCTCCAAACAAAAGAACCATTTCTGCTCTTAGTGTGAGTGAAACGATGTGGAAGATGCCATAGAATTGATGTTAAATTGTGGAGTTTGATCATAGTGTATATATATATATATATATATATATATATATATATCTGATGCTTAACGAGATTTTTCGCAAGATCGTTTACCCAAAAAATTAACTTAAAGAATAGCCCTCCCCCCCCCCCCCCTCTGAGATTTTTCCAATGACTTCATCTCTCACATAAGCTTCTACTTCTTCTATGGATTTCTTTGTGCTCTTTGTATCCTCCAAACAAAAGAACTATTTCTGCTTTTAGTGTGAGTGAAACGATGTGGAAGATGCCATAGAATTGATGTTAACTTGTGGAGTTTGATCATAGTATATATATATACTAGGTGATTTTCCTGTGCTCATGCACGAGTATAAATATTTATAAAATAAATATACTATAATAATTTATTTTATTTTATTTACTTTTAATTTTAAATTGATTTATAATTTGTATGAAAAATTTATATTAAAAATATTATATTATTTTAATTAGATATATGATTTTAGATATATTATATTTAGTTGGTTTTGTTGTTTTTATAGTCGATTTAGTTATCATTTGGGTATATTTGTTTGCATCTATTTCTCTGAATTCAACTATATTATTTTTAATTTAAATATATTAAAATTATAATTAATTTTCTTATTTTTATTTACGCTGGTTGTTGTCTTAGATATGTAAATATATTTGATGAAGATTATGTATAACTAAAGATATATTGTGCTTAGAATGAAATAAAAATAAACTAAAGTGTCCGATTTCAAATCACATCAATTAATATAACGATAATATTCTATAGTCTCATGCATATATATAAATTTTACAAAAGAACTAAATTGTAACAGTTAGTTAATATTTTTATTTTCATTTGTTAATAGGTTTTGAGTCATTCTATAATTTACATTTATAAAAGAAATTATTATTATTATAAAATTATATACTCTTATTGTAATTAATTCTATGATTTTAGATACAAGTTGGATTAGTCGAGTCACTCATGTTGTGAGTATATTGAGTTAAATATATTCTTTCAAAATCAAACTAAAGTATAATTACTTTTTATTATAATTACGTAAAATCAAATTAACTTTATTTATCGTTTAAATGTGCATGTATTTTCATAATATTTATCAAATTATATGTTGGTTTCTACAATAAAATAAAAAATAAAACGATGATCTATAGGAAGTTACATACATAAGTAACTAATACATTTTTGGAAGCTTATGAACACATGTCAATATTTATAATAATAGAAATATTTTATAGATTCTAAATAATTTTATGTCTTAGATTTATTAAATGATAAACTGAAATTTATTTTAAATAATCTTAAAAATTAGATTGGCTGGTATTTTGATTATGGTTATACTAAGTTCCACAAAAATAAAAACATAAAATTTAAAAGCAAGTTTAATATCAAGAAAATAAATAATTTTAATAATGAAAAAATATAACATATCGACCTCGTTAAAGTATATAGTGTTACGTTATTTTAAAATATTTTGTAATTATTTGCTCAAAGATGTTTATTGTTAATTGTTTTCTTCATTATCTCTTAAGATAAACAGTTTAAACAAATTGTGAACTTGTAAATTTGGAATATTTCTATTTTGTGAACTTTCTTTTTTTTAATGAAATCATATTATATATAAAGATATTTTCGTTTTAATTTTTTTAATTTTTTTATAAATGTTGTTTTCTTTTTTATAATATATGTTATTTGGAATTTTTTAAAAGGAAAGTAAATAAAAAATTCCATAATAGTATTTAAATATAATATTGTTAATTCAAGGGTATCAATGTAATCAACCATCGTGAGAATTAACGTGAATGCGACACATAGAAAACTGACTTCTCAAATAATATTATAGATATATATATATATATATATCTGATGCTTAATGAGATTTTTCGCAAGATCGTTTACCCAAAAAATTAACTTAAAGAATAGCCCTCCCCCCCTATGTGCTAACAGTGATTTGAATTAAAACCTCAAATTAACCTTTTTATAAAACCCAGTTATATATTACCACTAACTCATTATATTACGACTAGAATACCAACACTTACGTTAATAGCTCCATATTAATAACTAGGGATATATCCGCGCTTCGTGTGAAATATTTTTTTTATTATTGTTAAATATGATATTTCAGACAATATAATTATATGGTCGTCTTTATTTGTTAAAAGCATTATTTTGTGTTTTTATTGTGTTATGTAGTAATAAGTGATAGATTAATTTATTATATGTTTGTTTTTTTAAATAATGTGTTATTGTGTGTATAGTAGTACTTATTAGTAGTAAAGTGAACCTCTGATGTACATCATACTGAATTTCAATAACTTTGCATTTAGACATTTGTTGATTCTAAGATTGACAGTTTTAGCATTAAAAAGTTGGATTTTATTTGTTCAAATATTTGAACATTATTCTTTTAAGATGTTTTTTCCCTCTCCCAATATTTTGATATTGAGCCGTCACCATCTATGTATTTCGTTTATCTTTTGGGTGTGATGTGCTTCTCACCATCACCAGAAAAGACTCACCTATGTGCTTTTGTTCTTCCTCACATTTTTCTCCTGTGAGATTATCTGGTATATGTTTTAGATCAAGTTTAGAAGTTACCAGTTGTGTGGTTGTTTCTCACGGCGTTGTAGGCTCTTCCGGTCAATATTGGCTGCTTCTATTCTTCCTTAGATTTTGGCTGATGTTAGGAACTGCATCTCCTTAGGTTGGGTCAGAGTTTAGTAGTATTTGATGTTATTTTCCTCGTTGTTGGCTTACCGTGATAGTCCCTGCATTTCATGGTTTTCAAGATCAGGTTTTTGGTGATCTGCCTTATATACTCTCTTTCATAGTTCGAGGACGGCTCCACGGTTTTCTGATTTCATTTTGTCTTATCCTTTCCTCTCTGTTCTCTCATCTCGTTTCAGCTTTCATCTCTGCTCGTGTCTCTTGTGGCTCTCCCTTTCGCTATGTTTGCCACTCCGGGTTTGGATACTGTTTTCCTTTGTGTATACTTTGTAGGTTTGGAAGGTTTATTTTGGTCTAAAGATTGGGCTCTGATTTTTCGGTGGTTGGCTTCCATTCTCCCTCCTTCAGGTTGTTTCTCTTCTTCCCCTGTTTCTTTACTATAAGTGTGCGAGTTAGTCTCTTGGAGCTTTGGTCCCTTCTATCCACAGCTTTGTGGTTCTTCGCTGGCATGTACGTCTTGTTTAGGCTTGTTTAGTTTGTGAGGTGCTTCTTACTTCTTAACTGGTGGTTGTTCTTATGGTGCGTTAGGCACGTGTCTTCCTGCTTCTAAGCGATTTTGACCTTTCATTGATTATTCTTCCTATAACCCGTTTTATTGGTTCTTTGTGTTGGTCCTTAATCGCGCTCCTTTGTGTTCGACAGATTGCTTTGTCTCAGATTTTATCTTTCTACTATTTTCTAACTTCTGTTTGTTATGGCCAAGATACTCTATGATGAAGTGAAGAAAAGTTAGTCTTTGTTCTTGATCTTCTTTCAGTTTGACTTTTATCGAGTTAATGTTTTTTTGGCATTTTGCTTTTCTATATGATTATGGAAATTTTATATTTAGATTATGTGTTGTGCTTTAGTATATTCTTCTTAGTTTAGTTAAAATTAAAATGAATATATAATTTGTAAATGAAATAATAGAAAGTTAAAAATAAAAAAAATATTAAAAATTTAACTTATTTTTAGTTGTGAATAAATTAAATATTTAAACTATATTTATATTATTTTACTTATTCTTTGTTCTTTATTCAACTTGCATTTTTGTGACCAATAAAATAGATTATCAAAATTCAAATGATAAAGATTAGTGTGAGAAGGATAGATAATGCATAATTAGAAAATGATGAATCAAATTGTAATAATCTAAAAGAAAAATAACATAAAATGTAAAAAGAAAGAAAAAGAGAACACATGTCAACAAATCCTCCTTCCACATGTCACAAGAAAAAAAAATCTACTTTATATTATGACTAATTATATATTTACCTATATAATTTGATATAATTTATCAACTGAAAATAAAAACTAAACATTCTAAATTAAAGTATCACTAGAGAATTCATCAAATTGCTACTTCCATTTTGTAACTTAGATACATTTTGGTTTGACTATCATCTGTGCTAAGCACGTACATGAAGTGGGATCAATTATTGGTAATTAATTTATAACGAACACTGATTTGAATATGAACAGATCCTTCAATCTTTGGAAGCAAAACAAAATTTGAAATTTACGTGCACAGTTTTAGCCTTTTGGGCTCTTTTAGGGGAGTAATTGAGTTTTTATTCTGAGTTTTATTTCAAATTTTCCATTTTCACTTGTAATTAAGGATATATTAGCTCAAAGGATGATCTTTGAGCAGGAAAAAAATCATGGAATATCTGCATGCATTACCAATACTTTTGGCGAACATGTCATATTCACTTTGCCCGATCCGTCACGATGTGGGTTGAATCATTTTTGGCTTAAAGGTCCAATAATGGGGTCTATGAGGGGGAAAATAGGTATTTTATTCCCCAACTATTTGAAATCGGTATATTTAATATCTAAATATTAGTTGCGCACGATAATTTCCGAACTAGTTGTTGACTGCGCAAAATCGGACATGAAATAGTCAACCGTTAAAATATAAACGGAAAACTAACGACTTTCATACAATTTTTAACGGTTGACTATTTCAAACTCAATTTTGTGCGGTCAACAATTAGTTCAGAAATAATTTTGCGCAAGTAATATTTAGGTATTAAATGTACTGATTTCAAATAGTTGGGGAATAAAAAACTATATATATATATATATATATCATTATAAAAAAATTTATATATCATGATAAAAAGTATATTTTTATTATAAGTTTGTAAGATCACCAATATATATTTTTATTGTGATTTATATAAGTTTCAAAATAAAAATATATAGTAATTTTTTTTTTGAGTTTGAGTTAATAAAATTTATCAAATTGGATGAAACCAATATAATTTATAAGATTCATTTTTGGATACATCTTTGTAATATTTACTTCAGAAATCTAATTGAAAACCCATTAATTTTTTTTATCTTTGTAATATATGTATCGTATAGTTTATATACAACATACATTTATCTAAACCAGAGATCTAAAACCATCTGTTGATGATCTTATAAGGCTCGTAATATTAGATGTTTTGTAGTAGTTATATACAGCATAAATGTATATAAGCTTTCACAATTTAAATATTTGTCCTCAAAATTAACAAAAATTAAAGTAAATCAGTTACATAGATTGTTATGGACCTAAACTTTAAACAATCTATGTTATGCATTAGCAACATGTCTAATTGGTTTCATCCTTAATAAATTTTCTTAATTCAAATTTCAAAAAAATTGATTGATATTTTAGTTTAGAAACATAAAATAAAAATATAGTTATTTTTCTCCAACTATTTAAAATCAGCATATTTAATGTTCAAATATTATTTGTGCAAAATTATTCATGAACTAATTGTTGATCGACTAAAATTAGATTTGAAATAGTCATGGATAGAAATCTTTAATTTTCCGTTTATATTTTAACGGTATCCAATTTTATGCAGTTAACAATTAGTTAGAAAATTATTTTACGCAACCATTACTTAGATACTAAATGTGATAAATTCAAATAGTTGATAAATAAAATATTCATTTACCTGTCCATGAGGAGAGGTTTAGAGCCAGGGTGTTCACTTGTCGAAAGATGGCATCGAAACTTCGTGAACTCACATGAGAAGTAGATAACGACGCTGAAAACCGACAGTGATTAAAAAGAAAAAAAAGAAGAGTCTTGATTTTTACAGAAACTTGCAGAACCTTCTCTCTCTTATCTCCTAGCTAGACTCTCTCCCCCCTTATATATACGCAAAGGCACATAGGCCTCAGAATCATCAAAGTAGCAAAAAAAAAGAGAAGCAAAATTATAATAGAGAACGAACGTGTGTAAGAGCATCTTAAGATTCTGAGGATTAAAACGATGTCTCTAATCCCAAGCTTTTTCGGTGGCCGAAGAACAAACGTGTTCGACCCATTCTCGCTAGACCTGTATGATCCGTTTGAAGGATTCCTAACGCCTTCAGGGATGACAAACGCAACCTCCAAGGACGTGGCAGCGTTCACAAACGCTAAAGTGGACTGGAGGGAGACACCTGAGGCGCACGTGTTCAAGGCGGATTTGCCGGGGCTGAAGAAGGAAGAGGTGAAGGTGGAGGTTGAAGACGGTAACATACTTCAGATTAGTGGAGAGAGAAGCAGCGAGAACGAAGAGAAGAGTGACAAGTGGCACCGTGTGGAGAGGTCAAGTGGGAAGTTCATGAGGAGGTTTAAGCTGCCGGAGAACGCAAAGATTGATGAAGTGAAAGCGTGTATGGAGAATGGTGTGTTATCGGTCATGGTGCCTAAGGTGCCTGAGAGGAAGCCTGAGGTCAAGTCTATCGACATCTCCGGTTAAAAAAAGGATGGAAACTCGTAGGTAAATAAGTATGATGGTGTTGAAATAAATGGTGTGCATGTGTGTGTTTCACTGGCTTTCCTGTTCCTTTTCTTCTCTTTCACTGTAATAATGGATCTAGTTGTATAATATCTTAATAAGAAAGTGTTTTCAAACATAATCCAACTCTTAACACAAGTAGCAAGATAAGTGATCAAACAAAACATGAGTCGATCTCTTCAAGTCCTACCACCTAAGTTTTCGCGAAGTATCCAAGCAGAGAAGAAACTGTAAGATCTATCTTCGTCCAGACTAAGATTGTTGGGGTTGTGAGTCTCCCAGGACAAGGGACTTGAGAACAGGCATTTGAGACTCGAGAAGTTCTCGTTTGGTGAGGATTCTGTCTGCGGAGCAGTCGTGTTCCTGCACATGAGAATGGAACAGCTTAAAAGATTGAGACCTAAGTGGTTGCATCTCGAATGAATATATGTATACGTTGATGAGTTTATTGTATACGGGTGTCCACATGGATGTACCTCTCCGGTTGAAGCCGACATTAGAGCAAGGAGAGTTACAGTTGCTGTTTGGTAGTCGGTCAAAGTTTTGTACGCGGATTCATCGAGTTTTTCCTACAAGGTTGATATAGACATAAGGTCAACGTATTGTAAAACTTCCCTTGCACTCAAACCAGATGTTTATGTTATGAATATATGAATCTGGCTGTTCGAGAGAGATTTTATATTAGAGTTCAACTAAGTGAATGTTTTTTTTCTTTTGAATGTTAAATTTATTCATCAAAAAAACCTCTGAACAACAAGTGCATACTGATTACTTAGAGAAAGCAAAAATTCTAAGCGCAAACTACTACAATCTTCAAAAAAGAAAGAGCCTAATTACATTCTGGTACTGAACCAAAACTGCAGCAGCTCCTCCATTCCTTTGATCTTCTTCATACTCAATAGACTGATTCTATTTCGAATCCCTTTTTCAATCACTCTTTTAAGCACAGGTAGAGGCATCATCTTGTCTCCATGTCTAATCTTGTTTCGTTCTCTCCATAATTCATAAAGAACCGCTTGAAATGCATAGCGAATGCAAAACAAACTCTTCTTTTCCCTAGCCGTATCTGAGATAATTGACAGGATCTCAAGCCATAGCTTAGTAAACGAGCTTCCAAGTAGACCCTTCACTACATACTCCCAAACTTGAGCAGTATAAGAACAGTAAAAAAGAGATGATTTCTCGTTTCTTGACCCACCTTGAAAAGTACACACATTTCGTCTATACCCGGGTTCCATTTTGCTACTCTATCCATCGTTGATAATCCATCTCTGATAGCAAGGCACACCATAAACGAGTATTTAGGAGTAGCATGAGCAAACCAGATACCACGAGCCCAAACACAAGCTGCTTTCCTCTCCCTCAACAACTTCCAAGTCTCTTGTGTTGAGAAACTCTGCTTGTAACCCGAACTTCTTCTCCATAGACTTAAATCATCACTTTCTGAGTTAAGGGAAATAGAGCTTAACTCAGATTCAATATCATTTAAAGTACTCGTACGATGTCTCCTTCTTCTCCTAGTACTCATCACAGCTTCTTCCACCGTCGCACCCCTTCTAATCCCCATGTAAATTATACCACGATCTCCCAGCAACTCAGCAATAACTCCCTTATCTGACCAATGATCAAACCAAAATGAAGTATGTCTGCCATTCCCCAAATCTTTTTTATAAAACGATTTAGCCAGCTCTCTCAGTTTGAGCATCTTACGCCACATCCAAGATCCCCCTTGCATATTGATTTTTACTTCCCAAAAACTCTTTCCCTTAAGCAAGCTCGAATGAATCCATTTGTCCTACAGAGAAACACCAGTTAACATTCTCCAGATTAGTTTAAGCCCAAACACTCTGTTTACTTCTTTCAGATTTCTTAACCCCAGTCCACCTTCACTCTTCATACTGCATATTTCTTTCCACGAAACCTTAGCATTAGTAGCTTTTAGCACTGGACCCGTCCATAGAAAAGCCGAGCAGATTTGCTCCACTGCCTTGATACAACAATTTGGCAAACGAAACACAGAGATCCAGAAATTTATAATGGTGATAAGAACAGAGTTTATGAGCTGAAGCCTACCAGCATAAGATAAAATCTGCACGTCCAGGTACCAATTTTGCTTCTAATTTGCTCAAGAAGGGGGAGATAATCCTGCTTACTCATCGCTTTTGTCATAAGCGGTAATCCCAGATATCTAACAGGGAGAACTCCCTCAGCAAGCTTAAAATTCCGCAAGATACTTTGCTGATGTTAGGAGTTTTCAAGGCTCCTAAAGCAAATGTTGTAATATGAGTGAATGTCGAACCAGTTCTGAGGGAATTAAAGCACCAAGAATACAAGTACCTACTTAATCTAAGTGCAACCGATATTTTAGATGGTTTTAAGTTTCTACTTAATAATAGAATGCAAGTGCTGAACAATAAAACAGTAACTAAAATGACTTTCTTTAACTAAGACAAAGGAGAACTCATGGGTATAGGAATTAGACCTTGGGTGATCAAGTTTCGAACTAAAGATGGCAAATGATCAATCAAACTATCAACCTTAAGCTTAGACACAATGTTAAACAAACTCTATGTCTAGATGAATGTTCATTTGCTAACACATTTCAAACATCAAATGTCTTTGGTTGAAAAACATGAAAGCAATCATTACTAACAAGTCTATTGGCTATCTTAACACATTTAACAACAAATTTCTTTGGTAAAGTATGTTAAAAGCTTAGGAGAGTTGTCTCAGGCATTTCATTGAACACCTTGTGGGTGGGAAATGCTTAAAGATCAACTTTTGAGTGGCCAACTCAGAAGATGCATTATGAGTACTCTACTAGCAAGGAATGAGATTGATCTACACCTAAACATCCTAGATCTAGCCTAATCACCCTCAATCTCCTAACCCATGAATTCAAAGGAGGATTACTCACTAATCTCCATGATTCCTCTTAAACTCATATTGGATTTCAGATTAATCATGTAGAGGGATACAGAAAATAGATTAAAAATCAATAGAACAACAAGAATAAATGATCAAATGATTTCAAGAGATGAACTTTCCAATGGGTTTTTGGTGGTTTTCTTAAAACAAAAGATAATCTGCCAACAATGGCTTACACAAAACACTTAAACTTAGGTTTTCAGAGTCTAAAACGTAGAGGGGCAAAATGGTAAATAGTCACTAAACAGGGTGGCCAGCGGCCTGGATGACGCGCCACAAGGCCGCTGGGGCACTTAGGCCACTGGGACACTTAGCCGTGTGGGGCTTCTTGTTCGTGGCGCGGCTTCGTAGATCGCGGGATCAGACCGAGTGAGCTTCCGCGAATTTCTTACTTGCAGCTGCCTGGATGACGCCACAAGGCCGCTGGGGCACTTAGGCCACTGGGACACTTAGCCGTGTGGGGCTTCTTGTTCGTGGCGCGGCTTCGTAGATCGCGGGATCAGACCGAGTGAGCTTCCGCGAATTTCTTACTTGCAGCGGCCTGGATGACGGGGACGCATGGCCGCTGGGGACGTCTGGCCGCTGGGACACTAAGTTGTGGTGAGCTTTCTCGAACATGAATCAACCTTTTGCTCCAAAATTATCTCTAATGTCTCCAAAGTCACCAACTAGCATCTCCAATACCTGATAAGAACAAATGCAATGCAAATGCAACCTATATGCATTCTATATGGATTCTAAAGATCAAAAAGGAGCTAAAACAAATATGAAAATCATGCAAATACACAAGATATCATTTGCTTCTCTGCCACCGAAACACCAGCCATATAAATTGTGGACTTCTCCAAACTGATACTTAAACCAGACCAAAGCTCAAACTCCTCAAAAACCGACAAAGCACCCTGAACAGATTCCTTCGATCCTTCTACAAACACCATCAGATCATCTGCAAAGCAGAGATGCGTAATAGCAAGCTTTTGACATCCCGGGTGAAAATTAAACTTTCTCTCAGCAGCAGCTTTGTTAATTTTCCAGGACAAAACATTCATACACAGTACAAATAAGCACGGTGAAAGGGAGCACCCCTGACGAAGACCTCTTGAGCTTTGAAAGTAACCCGCCAAATCCCCATTAACTTGCACCGAGAAAGATGGGGTCGAGATACAGATATTGATCCAATGTATGAACCTTTCCGGAAATCCTAGAACTCTCAAGCACTTTATCACAAATGACCATTGCACATAATCAAATGCTTTGGAGATATCAATTTTCATAACACACCTTGGGGATACCGTTTCCTTGTGATAGTCTTTGACGAGCTCAGATGCAAGAAGAACATTCTCCATGAGTAATCTTCCTTGTACAAATGCAGACTGATTATCTGTAATGATCCTCGGGAGAAGCAGCTTCAGCCTATTAGCCAATATTTTCGAAACTACCTTGTACAGAACATTGCAACAAGCAATCGGGACGATAGTATTTCATCACCATAGAGTCAAGCTTTTAGGGACTAAAGCCAGAATAGTGGAGTTCACTCCTTTTGGAAGGAAACCAAACTTGAAAACTGACTGCACTGCTATGATAAAATCATTCCCAAGAATCAACCATGTAGTTTTGAAGAACTCAGCTGGATACCCATCAGGCCCTGGGGACTTGTTGTTTGGCATAGCAAAAAGCACCTTACGAATCTCCTCCGGAGTAACCTCAGCATCAAGCAAACATCTATCTTCATGAGTACATTGAAATGTACATAATTCCTGCAGTTCCTCTTCTGAAATGCCTTGATAGTTCTCTGGACATCTATTAAGAAACTCAGAGAAGAAACGTTCAGCCTCTGCTTTAACTTCCTGATGAGTGTTGACCACATTCCCGTTTGGACAACTGATTTCTCTTATTTGATTCCGAGCTTGCCTCGATTTAACAGCCCTGTGGAACGTCTTATTGTTCTGATCACCAATATCAAGCCAATGGAGTTTTGATCATTGCTTCAAAAAAACTTATTCCAAACTAGCGTACACTACTCCAATCCCCATACGCTTCAGTTTCCTCTTGTATAATAATTGTATTCGGGTTGAGTAAAGTAGCACTCTGCTTTTCACATAGAATCCCAAACGCTTCCTTCGCCCTCTTTGTTAAGTTTCCCAACTTCTCTCTACCCATCTCACGAATTAAAGGCTTCAGATTCTTCAATTTTTTTGAGAACCTGAACATAGATGAAGTAGACAGAAACTGCCTCTCTGTAGAACTCCAGTACTCTTGGACCATAGGGAGAAAGGCTGGAATACTCCCCATGGCATTTACATACTTAAAAGGTCTCTTAATTTTTTCACACGGTGGAAGCAGTTGGACCTTACACCTCATGTGATCAGAACATCCACCTGGCTCAAAAATAGAGTAAGCATTGCTAAAGCGAAGTAGAGCCTCCTCATTTACCAACACTCTATCCAACTTCTTACATATTACTCCATCTTCTCTTTTATTACACCAAGTGTACCTTGGCCCTTCATAAGCCATATCAGCTAGATTACAATGAAGCACCAAGTTCTGAAAATCCCTCATCCCACTTGGAACTCTGCCTGTATTTACATAGCTTGAGCTCTCTTCTCCTTCCAAAATCTCAAATAAGTCACCCATAATTATCCAAGCTTTATTATTGAAGCAAGGAGAATCATGGTGATGTGCTAGATCTTCCCACAACCCCCTTTGCTCCTCAGCTTGGTTACTAGCATAGACACACAAATAGTAAAAAGCTTCCACATCCTGCATCTCTACCAAAACCGTTATCACCTGATCCGACTTGTAGACTGGCGTCACACGAACCGAATCCCTCCAAAGAAGCCATATTCTACCACCTTGGCTCTCTTCATAATTCCTAACTGAAGACCAGCCATTAAACACAGTATTTAAAATCCTTCCCGCCTTACTCTCTTTCACTCTTGTTTCCAAAATACAACCAAACTTCAACTCTTTGTTATTTACCCACTCTCTGATAATGGAATGTTTCAAAGTTTTATTCAGTCCATGCACATTCCAGAAGAAACTCCTCATTATTAAAGCTTGCGTCTAGAAGACCTTTTGCTCTTTGGATTTACATCCTGAGCTCTAGCCTTCTGGACTCTCTTCCCCCCTTTTTAAACTGCTGACTTCTCTTTATCTTTATCTTTTTTCTCCAATATCTCATCCTCCAACAAATCATCCTCTCTTATATCAGTACCATCTTCCTCCTCATTATTTCCTTCCTCCACTCCGTGAGATTCCTCTTGTTGTATTTCACCTTCCTCCTTATCTTCCAGACTTAACACAGAGAATTCCGACTCAGATATCTGAATCGCCATTTCCTTCCTCAAAGAATTAGATTGAGATCTGCCAATCTTATCTGGTGAAACCAGAGCCCATACATTCCCACTTCCATCCGTTAGCACAGTTTCGTCCTTACCCTCCATTATACCCAAAATTCCAGTAACATCCTTCCGAACCACTTCTTCCTCAACTTCCTTAGTCACACTATTGACTACAGGAACTTCCTTGACGTTACTACGCCTTTTAACTCCACTCCCACCAACTACATCATTTGACCCTAGTTTCTTATCTCTTTTATTCATCACACAGACTTTTTCCGAGTGACCCATTTCTCACATATCTTACACCTGGATGGCAGCCAAGGATAATAGAACTCAGCAGTGAACTCCTTTCCCTCAATCGTGAAATCAATCTCCTTATGCAGGGGCTTCGAAACATCCACATTAACAAAGATCTTCGCCTCTTCAAAATTTGAACAAGCAAGTGTGTCTGGATGTAAATGAACTGGGAACCCCACAGTACTCGTCATAAAACTCAATGCCTCCCAAGAAAAAATATATAGAGGAACCTTTCTAAGGTGTACCCACATTGGGATGACCTCTTCCTCCTGCTTCTCCTCTTCAGTTTTCAGAGTCTACTTCCTCACAATCATCGGAACACCTGCAATATTCCACATCCCCCTCTTAAGAATCTTCTCCCGGATTTTCTGATTCTTGATTTTGAATCTCATCATCGTAGCATTCACATAGAAAACCTCCACTTTTGATGTTGAATCCACATAACTCCAAATCTTATTGACCACCATATGTACTTTAGCAATATGTGGCGAAATGTCTAAGAACTTTCCAACAATGAAATCCTCCCATAAAGGAGTAGCATCCGAAAGCAGATTATCTGGAATCACCACCTTATTTTTGCCATCAATCGTTGTTACCTCAGCCTCGTATTTCTTCAAGCTCCGCTTATCATGAGCCACCGAAACCCATTTCGGAGCCTCCTCTTTCAGATCGACTTTCGTCAAATCAACGTTTCCTGAACCCGTCTCAATCCCTGAGTCCTCAACACCATCGTGAACCTCCCGATCTCTCTCCGGTGGATCAGATGAGCTCGGCAGATCCGCCGAACCCATCGCGAAACCTAGCTCGAAAATTGCCTAAAAATCGCCTCAGAATCGTCTTTAGCAATACGGTGCGTTTTTGTCACTCGTGATTGTTTAAAAAATAACTAAGTGAATGTTTACCTTCTAGTGTGAAATAGCTACAGAAATAGCTCTACCTGGGGCTTGTAAAGCTCTATTGTGGGCCTGCCAACAGTTTACAATCGTTACTTGAATTCTAACTATTGAGTCATACAGTACTTACACAAAAGATGGAGCTATAAATACCTTAATGTAAAGGAGTGAGACAACTTTAGCGAGAAGTGCAACGGGGTCTGATTCGGTAGAAACTTGAGATATCAAATCCTGCAAGTACAAAAAACATTGTCAAGAGAAGAAAAGACATGTCATGATGAGATCATATAAATATGTATGTTGAAACGACGATAGCACGTCATACATACCTTGCGGTATGCATGTAGGATATTCCTTTCCAGTTTCTTGTCAAGCTTTTTCAAGACCAATCCACTGCGCAAAGGAGGTTAACATTCAGTCAAAGTCCAATGGAATCTAAATGGATTTGCGTCAAAGATATCTTGATAAACAAGAAAATATACCTTTCCTTTGCCAGGTATCTGAAGGTGGTCATGAATGTGTCTACATGCTGAGGTAATCCAATGGTTGGGAAGAGGTAGATATGAGTCTTGTCAACAAAAGCAGAATTAATCTGGCCCGTTAATATGGGAGAGAGATGTGTGGTGGAGGTAAGTTCCCACTATAACACTCTCTTTAGTTAGTCGACGGGTTAGTTGTTAGAGTTAGTAATTGACTAGCTCGTTTAGAAAAAAGGGAAGCTGTTAGCATAAACTGCCTTGGTAGCATAAACTGCTCCAATATGTAATAAAAATCTTAAAATTGTCTTGTGGTGTAATTGTTTCGTTCTGTAAAAGGCTATATTGTTAATTTAATAATCTGCCGATTTTCCAAGTGGCGATAGTTGACTACTTGACTTGGTTTTAAGGATCCCTTTGTGAGGAGATTAAGTCCTTGTTACCAAAGTTGGTCCCAACTTGAAAAAGATATTGGCAAAGGTCAGAAACTTCTTTAAATACTGATTTAATTATTGTATCTAATTTTCGTTTTTGAAAACTTATTTTAACTACCCGTTAGATCCTTACGGTAGGCCGTGGTACCCGTTAGGCGCCGATGACGCATTGGCCGATCTAACGACCTCAGCCCCGTCGATAGACATCACAGGGGCGTCGAACAAGCCACCAGAGGTTGTTATTTCGTGTTATGTCGAAGGCATCGTCATCATTAGGAGAAAGCATAAAACTCTCTAACTTGGCTCTCCCCATAACCGGTATACCAGTATACTTGGCTCTTTACTTCTCAGAGCCTCAGACTCTAGGTCTGACCCAAAAACGGTCATTCAACGTTTTCTTGGATGAGACCCAAGTGGGTTCCGGTCCCATCATTCCAATTTTTGGGAAAGCAAATCAAGTTGTTTTGAGAGATGTAGTGGCCACATCAGTGTCCCAAATAGTATTTCAGTCCACTGGTGACTCGGTTTTGCCACCCATTATTAACGGTGTGGAGCTGTTTTCGATAAGTAACAGCCGCAATGGTGGAGGAGGAGGCGGAAGCCAGAGCAGTGGTGGTAATACTGATTCTGGAGGTTAGTTTTTATTTTTAGTGTGACACCATTTGCGTGAAAGATATTAATATATTTCGTTTGGTATAATGGTAACTAATTAGGTTGTGTGGAGGAGTGGCTACATAACTACGAACATATTTGATCTTTAATTTTCCCCTTATTCCGACTGGTAACCATTCTGTGAACAAGAGAAACCGATAATAAAGGAATGTGTAGAAATAAAATAGCAGGAATAAAAAGAAATGCTTGTTCCTTATCAAATTTAACAAGGAATAATTTTGTTGTATATTTCTCTACAAAAAAAAGAAATGAGTAGGAATGGGAAGGAAAAAATATTCTGTGTAAATGGTAAAAAAATTTAGGAACCGTAGGGAATGCATTATTTCTTTTCATTCCTTGGTCACCATTCATATGTGACACCATTTTCTAATATGAAATCTAATTATACATGATCCACACTATTGATAAGAAAAAATCAATTGCGAGCAAAATCATCCGTAGTTAAGGGTTTTCACCTGTTTTCATTCGGCAAATAACTCCTCGATTTAATAATGGTTAATTCATGATTTAATTTTACTATCTTTACACAAAACAACTAACTGGACGCCTTTCTATGATTAGCTATAGGTGGGGCTGAAAGCAATGGAGGAAAGAAGAAGAAAAACAAATTACTATAGGTTTAGGAGGCTGAATACTTTATTAACAATCATAGGTACAGCTTATATAGTGATTACAATAGAGATTAGGTAAAGCTTAATGACATATATAACCCTATTCACATATATCGCCTATACGCCCCCTCAAGATGGAGGGACTAAAGTGACTCCAATCTTGTTAAACAGCTCGACGAAGCGTGGGCGAGGAAGAGGTTTGGTAAGCCCATCCGCAAGCTGATCTTTAGTGGAAATGTGAGAAACCCGTAAAGCACCTGACTGAACATTGTCCCGAACAAAGTGGTAATCCAACGCTAGGTGCTTCATCCTGGAATGGAAGACGGGGTTGGCAGCGAGATATGTAGCACCAATATTGTCACAATAGATGACCGGAATAGTAGGGAGAGTGACGCCAAGATCAGTCATGAGTGAACAGACCCATCGAAGTTCTGAGGCAGTGTTGGCTACAGCCCGATACTCTGCTTCCGTAGACGAACGAGCAACACTTTTCTGTTTCTTAGAGCTCCATGATATTGGGTTCCCACCGAGATAAACAACATATGCGTTTGTGGAGCAGTAGTCATCACGGTCCCCAGCCCAGTCAGCATCGGTATAAGCGTGCAAAGTGAGAGGAGTGTTTGCTCGAATGAGAATACCGTGGGCTGCAGTGCCGGCAAGATAACACAGAATTCTCTTTACCGCTTGCCAATGGAGGTCCGTCGGCTGATGCATGAACTGAGATAATCGATTAACTGCATAGGCAATATCCGGGCGTGTAAAGGACAGATATTGCAAGCTCCCAAGAACCGCTCTATACTCAGTCGGATTAGCCATAGGAGAGCCCGAGTTGAGGGAAAGTTTTGGTGTCGGAGCCATCGGAGAGGCAACTGGGCGGGCATCCAACATCTTAGTGCGAGTTAAGAGATCAACAACATACTTACGCTGCATTAGGTGCAAGCCTTTAGACGTTCGGGTTGCTTCAATACCAAGAAAGTAGCGCAGTTCACCAAGGTCCTTAAGAGAGAATCGCGAAGCAATGGTAGAGACAAAATTGTTGATGAGAGTGTTGTTACTACCAGTGATAAGCATGTCGTCGACGTAGACGAGGACATATATGAAGTCCGGCCCGTTGCGAAACGTGAACAATGATGTATCAGCCGTGGAGTTCTTGAATCCAAGGGTGAGAAGATATGATCGGAGCTCCATATACCAAGCGCGAGGCGCTTGTTTGAGACCATACAATGCTTTCCGCAAACGACAGACATAGTGTGGTCTGTCTTTATCTACGAACCCAGGTGGTTGAGTTACATAGACCTCTTCTGCTAAAGATCCTTGTAGGAAAGCATTGTTAACATCTAATTGTCGGAGACTCCACCTTTTCGAACCGCAATTTCCAGAACCGTTCAGACTGTTGTAGATTTGATAACGGACTAAACGCTTCAGTGTAGTCAAGTCCATGTTGCTGGTTAAACCCCTTGCAACTAGTCGAGCTTTGTACCTGTCAAGCTCACCATTCGCAAATATTTCAAAGTGAATACCCACTTACAGCCAATGATGTTTTGAGTTGCTTCAGAGGAACCAACTGAGACGTTCCATTACGGAGCTGCGATTTATCTCATCACACATCGCCTGTCTCCAATTTGGATCTCGGTGCTTCAGCCACGGTTTTGGTATATAAGGTTTAAGTTTTGGTTTTATGGCTGTGAGGGAAAGTTTGGTGTCGGAGCCATCGGAGAGGCAACTGGGCGGGCATCCAACATCTTAGTGCGAGTTAAGAGATCAACAACATACTTACGCTGCATTAGGTGCAAGCCTTTAGGCGTTCGGGTTGCTTCAATACCAAGAAAGTAGCGCAGTTCACCAAGGTCCTTAAGAGAGAATCGCTGAAGCAATGGTAGAGACAAAATTGTTGATGAGAGTGTTGTTACTACCAGTGATAAGCATGTCGCCGACGAGACGAGGACATATATGAAGTCCGCCCGCTATAAACGTGAACAATGATGTATCAGCCGTGGAGTTCTTGAATCAAGGGTGAGAAGATATGATCGAGCTCCATATACCAGCGGCTTGTTTGAGACCATACAATGCTTTCCGCAAACGACAGACATAGTGTGGTCTGTCTTTATCTACGAACCCAGGTGGTTGAGTTACATAGACCTCTTCTGCTAAAGATCCTTGTAGGAAAGCATTGTTAACATCTAATTGTCGGAGACTCCACCCTTTTCGAACCGCAATTTCCAGAACCGTTCAGACTGTTGTAGATTTGATAACGGGACTAAACGTTTCAGTGTAGTCAAGTCCATGTTGCTGGTTAAACCCCTTTGCAACTAGTCGAGCTTTGTACCTGTCAAGCTCACCATTCGGCAAATATTTCAAAGTGAATACCCACTTACAGCCAATGATGTTTTGAGTTGCTTCAGGAGGAACCAACTGAGACGTTCCATTACGGAGCTGCGCATTTATCTCATCACACATCGCCTGTCTCCAATTTGGATCTCGAAGTGCTTCAGCCACGGTTTTTGGTATATAAGGTTTAAGTTTTGGTTTTATGGCTGTGAGGGAAAGTTTGGTGTTGGGTTTGACAATGTTGTTCTTGGAGCGAGTTTTCATAGGGTGTTGATTCGGTGGGGGTGATGGTAATGCGGGTTCTGGTGATGGTGAGGGAACAGGTGGTGTCGGTATATGTGGTGTTGGGGAAGTCGCAGGGGACGGTGGGATAGGAGTAGTAGCGGGTGGTGGTTGTGACTGAAGCGGAGATGCAGGTAGTGACGACGGAGTTGTGGGTGCAGACGGTTGCGCAGGTTGCACAGGAGACGTCGGTTGCGTGTGGTGGTGAGGATCAGAGCACGGAGGTGTGGTCGTATGAGTTGAGAAGAGTGGCCGAAGAGGAACCTGTGTGGTTGCAGAGAACGTAGGCGTTGAGGAAGACAACGACTCAAGAGTAACAGCAGCATTGACCTTCGCAAATGGGAACTCTGCTTCATTAAACATAACATGCCGTGATGTGTATATGCGTCCAGTTTCTCGATGGAGACAGAGATATGCGCTTTGACTCAGGGAGTAGCCAATGAAAACGCATGACGCTGAGCGATCATCCAACTTGTGTTGAGCATATGGCCGGAGCCAGGGGAAGCACTGACAGCCGAAAATCCTCAACTTGTGATAGTTGGGGAACTGTCCAAAGAGCTTCGCATATGGAGATTCATTTCCCAACACTGGTGTGATCAAGCGATTAATCAAGTAGACGGCAGTAGCAAAAGCATAGCTCCAATATGTCTTTGGCATTGAAGCCTTCCCCAGTAATGTAAGGCCAGTCTCCACTATATGACGGTGCTTTCTTTCGGAAACTCCATTATGTTTTGGAGTATGTGGTGGTGTGCAATAAATTCACCACCATTATCCGAATAAAGAGTGCCAATCTTGTGTCGAAATTTATTCTCTACCAGAGCTTTAAAGGTAACAAAGGTGTCATGGACTTGGGATTTTTGTTTAAGAGGGTAAAGCCAAGTGTATCGGGTGTATAAGTCAACAATGACTAAGTAGTACTTGTAGCCATCAATAGAAAGAATGGGTGAGGTCCAAACATCAGTGTATAGGTATTCAAGGGGATGAGAGGAGACAATGGTGTTTGAATAAAAAGGCTGTTTGTGGCTTTTATTAATAGAGCAATCCGAACAGGACAGATTTGTTTGAGATGAAAGCAAAACAGGTAAAGAAAACTTCGACACAAGAGACTTTAAAACTGGTAGAGACGGGTGACCAAGGCGGGAGTGCCAAGAGTGGAGGTCTGACTTCGGTATAGGAGCAGCCGAGATAGACATAGCAGATGGAGAACCAACCGGCCACTCATACAACTCATTTCTAGTTCGACCTTGGAGCAACTGGACCCCCGTGCTGAGATCCTTCACCTGAAAATGTGCAGGAAAAAATTCAACAGAGACCTTATTAGTGTTACACATTCGGTAAACAGAAATAAGATTCTTGTGAACATTAGGCACATATAAAACATCGTTCAAAGCAAGACTACGAGTAGGAGTAGGAAGTAAAGCTGAACCCGTATGAGAGATGGACAGACCAGACCCATCAGCTATCGTGACCTCTTCTCCACCCGTGTATGGCTGGTGCAAAGCAAGATTGTTGAGGTCAGACGTTAGGTGGTGAGTGGCTCCGCTGTCGAGTAGCCAGTTGTTGGCATTGTACATCTGCGTGGAGGCTAGGTTGGCGCGAGGCTGCCATGGCGCGTAGGAGGAGACCGAGGACTGACTAGAGCTGCCAGGGTTGTTGGGTAACTGAAGCTGAGAGCATCGTCTAGCACTGTGACCATAAACGCCACAAAGTTGACATTTTCCCTGGTACGGTCGCGGCGAGTATTGCTGATTGTGTGCCTAGGACTGGCGATTGTTCCAGTTGTTGTGATTGCCACGGTGATTGTTACGTCCACGATTGTTGTTGTTGCCACGGAAAGACGCTGCATTTGCTGTCACTGGAAGGGAGCTCACAGCCTCTGACTTCGCTGCAAGCTTCAACTCATGTTGAATGAGTTTCTCATGAATCTCGGTGAGAGTTGGCGAAACATCCCTGCCTTCGATCTGTTCCACCATGGTCTTGTACTCGTCTAGAAGGCCTC
This sequence comes from Brassica carinata, assembly GCA_016771965.1. Taxonomy (NCBI): domain Eukaryota; kingdom Viridiplantae; phylum Streptophyta; class Magnoliopsida; order Brassicales; family Brassicaceae; genus Brassica; species Brassica carinata. Next base: position 9,275,733 of record CM028687.1, on the reverse strand, counting down.
CAAGTATGAACTCAATCTTGTCTTCAAGATCAAGCGGTTTCTCCAGTAGCGCTAGCTGATCAAACCGGTTAGTGAGGCCTTGAAAGTACTCATCAATGGATTTGGTGCCTTTCGTCCATTGTTTGAGTTGTTGTCGCAGTTGAAGGATATGTCCGCGACTGGGCTTTGCATAGGTAGCAGACAGTGTGTTCCAGATGTCCGCTGAGGTCGTTGTTGACGCAAGGAGAGACTGAACGGAGGTTGAGATGGCGCCAAGCAAACCACTGTAGATCAACTTATCCTGTCTCTTCCACAGAACATAGGCATCGTTGGTGATGATGTTATCATCAACCGTGAGAGTAGGAGGCGGGATTTCCGCAGATCCATCAACGAACCCCGCTAAATTGTAGCCATCAAGAAGAGAGTGAACCTGGCGGCTCCACATGAGAAAGTTTGAGCCGGTGAGTTTGGTGACGTTACTCATATTGACATTGAGCAACGTAGAGGTATTGGAGATAACAATCGTCTCGTGAGATGCAGCCGGAGATGTGTTTGCAGACATGGTGAGAGAAGATTGAGAAAGAGGAGAGAGAGCAGAAGCGGGAGAAGGAAGAAGAAGATGAATAGGGATTGGCGGCGAAGAAAAAAAAAAAATCTAAGGTACCGATATTTGCTCTGATACCATATAGGTTTAGGAGGCTGAATACTTTATTAACAATCATAGGTACAGCTTATATAGTGATTACAATAGAGATTAGGTAAAGCTTAATGACATATATAACCCTATTCACATATATCGCCTATAATTACCACTCATTTTTGGAGTTACCTTCGCCTCTGCCTTTGCAATTCTCTCATTAACGTTTGGAGCTATTTTCTTGAGAAAGCGTCAAAATGCTAAGCCACAGTCCAATACCACCCCAACTACGTCCACAGGTATGTCTATATAGTCGATGATTAAGCGTTACGTAGATATTACTGGATTAAAAATCAGTACATATGACAAGTAATCGTTACTATCTGTAGGGCTGGGTACGTACGGGGCAAGTATCCGGAATTTTTGCTATATTTGTAAACCGACTTGCCTTGTTCGAGTACTAAAAAAATTTGCCTTGTATTTGTACTTGCTAATACCAAGTACTTGGTTAAGCAAGTATTCGTCTATATTTGAGATATTTGCGAATAACTTGCCTTACTTATATTTGTTTATTTAAGTTAAAAATTTTGTATTTGAACCTTTAAAAATAGAAATTCCATTTCAATGATTTTAAGATTAGGTGATTGTATATATTTTTTACAAAAAGATTTGCTTAATTCTTATGTTACAACCGAAGTGAGATAATGTAGCGTAGAATTTGATGGGAAAAAGAGAAAATTAGTTGATCTCAGATGTTTGATATATTATATAAGTATTAAACTAACTGAAATAACAATGTAAATATTATAAAATATTTTGAAAGTCAAGTAACACGTCAAAATGAGTGAAGTAGTTAAAATAAATTTAAGCCTTATTACTTGGTTTGGATTTGCAAGTAGTTAAATTTCTTAACTTGTTACTTGCGTTGATTAAAACGAGTACTTATGTTTACGGGACAGATACGAGGTGTGTAACGAGTTTAAGGCGGATAACGGGTATTTATTCCTAGCCCTAACTATCTGTATATTTTCAAGGGAATGGGACAGGCACCGGAATGTCACCTCTAGTTGAACAGCAATTTGCTAGTGATACAGACCACTCTTATGTTGTTCCAGATGATCATCATTGACAGGATCATAGTTGTCAACGAGCTACATCCATGTGTTTTTATTCTAATATACTTTTAAAATTTATGATATTTTTTTCTTATAAAGAGTATTATGTTTAATTGTTATCCGACCAACAATTGTTATTAAATTCATGTTTTCATCACATTCTCTTTACAGATTTTTTTTGGTAAAACATTCTCTTTAAAGATATGGGCATTATCACTGATTTCACTGATCCAAAATGGTTTTCTAATATGTTCTATAGACACTATTATTGCAAAAAGAAAGAGTTTGAAGCAACAAGTAAATAATTTGAAAACTTATTATAAACCCTGATGTAGTTCAAGCTAGGACTGAACAATAAAGTCACCACAGAAGACTTAGCCATAGCCCACGTCGACCACGCTTTCCATGTCTGTGCCTTCCTCTGCCCTTAGCTTGTAGCTGCTATCTCAGTTGCCTTACATGCATATTGTAAGGACCCACTTCCGAAGGTTTTAAATTTCAAAGAAAATGGATCAAGATATATTTTTCTACAAATGAATTATTTCTCTAAGTGTGGAAATACTTGATTTATTTATATGGAGTTGAAACAAATGTGTCAAAAAACAAATGTGGTCTAAGGAAGTAATCGATGAAAATAAAATCCAAAACATTTGCTTTCTCTGATCGGGTGGTTATTGTCTTGCGTCTTGCTGCCACATCACATTAGCGTCAAACCAACGAAGATTGCAAAGCCGTCAAGTTGTTGTTGTTGTTATTTCTTTGTTTGTCAAATAAAACCTCAAATTGTATACAATAACTGTATCACTGTCAAAAAGTCAAAACCGAGTTTGCTATATACTATAGTATTGTAAGTGGGAATGATTCGATACACTAATTAATTTGCAACTAGCTGATAAAAGAGACTAATTTGCCGGTCAAACTGTGATCAGAATTAATAAATCGACAACCACGAAATCTTTATTTGATCAGTCAAATAAACAGGGTAGAGGGAGCTGAAAACCGTAAAACTGATTACTAAAACAAACAACAACAATGCATATTCCTGAGTCCTGACATTGTAGGATGAGTTTGAAAAGGTCAAGTTTAAATGCACATAATTTAGGAATATCATGTACTTGCCAGTTGCTGAAGAACTTATTATTCCTAGCTGGAAAATAAAATGTCAAAACTATAAAATGTTTTCAACTTCGTTTCCAACTTGGTTTTAAGATACTAATAGACAGCTCTCAGTACTGCAGATATAACATATATTAAAAGGTGCGTGCATAGATGTTGTATAGAGCATTAGTTGGAAACTTAGCTCCCAACATGGCTTCTGATTCGCTTTTTCTTCTCTTTTTTCTTTCCATCATAACCCTCTCTCAAGCGAGTAAGTAAACTATCTACTAACTTGTAATTAATCTCTTGTTTATCTATAAGTAAATAGGTTTTTTCAATCTTACGTATTGTAAGTTCTTTCTTAGAACCCAACCAGGTTAGTTTAGTAGCACCAAAAAGTCTTGGATTTAGTCGTTAACTAGAACACCTTGGTCTGGATCAGTTCACATGATTAAATGGTCCTTTTCATGTTTTACTTTCGTCGACTTGTGTTTAGTCTTTTGTATATGATGCGGTTTCCTATAAACGTTTACAAAAGGCTTTTGTTATCATATGCTCACAAAGATCTATAACGACCGTGTGAAAATTTCCGAAACCCATCACATTAAGCGTGAAACAAATGTCTTAGCCTTGTTTTTACAAATGTTTTGATTTTTCAGAAAACTTCATACTGAAGACTATTTTATGCTAGGTTCTAAATTCAGGTTATCTACAACGGAAATTTCAAGGCAACCACTTATTTCAAAAAAATATAGATATTGTTAAATAGATTAATAGTCTAAATTTATACAATGAATACAATGGGGGCTTATTATTGAGCTACACAATGTTTTTAGTTACGCTGTTATATCACATAGCATTACATTATTTGCCTCAAAGTTGGATACATAAATTGGTCTATTTTTTTTGCTATGATTCTCATCATAGTCATCATCATCATGACACCATCATGATTCATGTATGCATGATAAATCTCAGGTGTAAACATAGACTGCGGAACGTCATTATCCGGCGTAGACGCCAACAACATCAAATGGGTCGGGGACAAAGACTTTATCACATCGGGAGAATCGGCTACGGTTTCCTCCACCACCGTCGAGAAAGCCCTCACCACACTTAGGTACTTCCCCACCGGCGAATCAAACTGCTATAAAATTCCGGTAACAAAAGGCGGAAAAGTCCTAGTGCGAACGATGTTTTACTATGGAAACTACGACGGGAAGTTTTCATCCCCAAGATTCAGCGTAGTTTTTGAAGGGAAACACCGAGGCACCGTATCCATATCTTCGGCATTCGAACCTTACACTTTGGAGCTGATATTTTCCCCAGCCAGCGGAGAGACAAGCGTTTGTTTTGTGCGTACCTCTTCATCATCAAACCCATTTGTATCCTCCATTGAAGTTGCTGACTTGGCCGATGGCATGTATGACGAGCTTGGTCCTGGTGAAGGATTATTTTACCAACAACGACGTGCGTATGGCACAACAGAAGTTATAAGGTATCTAACATAGTATCCAACTACGTGCATAATTACTGTCCAGTTTCGTGGACAATGAGTAGATTTTTATTTAGAATTTCAAAAAATACCTTTCAGTTATATTTTCTTTTAGTTTTGCGTTCATGATTAAAATGTGTTTTATTTCAAATGAATCCGTTTTAATCTCAAAAAGTTCGTAAATCTCTATAATATTATTTGAGAAGTCAGTTTCCTACGTGGCACGCTCACGTTAACTCTCGCGATGGTTGATTACATAGATACTCCTAATGAATTAAAAATATTATATATGATTGACATTGATAATGTATTTCTTTTTTTCATAATAAGATGTTAGTTAACTTTTAATTTAATTTTCTTTTTTGAAACACACAAATAAATAAATAAAAGTAAATATTAACATATAATATTGTAATAAAAACGAACTTTAATTATTTTTAAAAATTTTCTAAAACAATATAAATAAAAAGCAAAATATATAAGCTTTTAATATATATATATAACGTAGAATCACAAAAATTGTAAATATAAATTTTTGTAAGGTTCTTCTTTTAAAAGATAATAAAATTTATTATTTGAATATATTAAATTAAATATATTTTATTGTTAGTTTTTCATAAGAAGGTGTTAATAAATTTTTAGTTTAATTTTAATTTTTGCAAAAGAACATAAATAGAAAAGTAAATATTTATAAAACATAAACATATATATTTTATATACAAAGAAATTTTAGTTATCTTTTCTAAATTTTCTAAAAAAAATACAAATAAAAAGGGAAAATATATAAACTTTTTACTATATATGTATATATAACGTAGCTTCACAAAAACTTGAAATATATTTTTTTTTTGAAATCTTCTTCTAAAAATAATAATATATTTATTTTAAATATAATAACTTTAATATACTTTACTGTCATTTCCATTTTTATTAAAAATTTAATCATTTTTAACTTAAATTTCGTTTTTTACAAAATTATATAGATTCTATATATAAACAAAGTTTTTATTCTTTTTAATTTTTATTAACATAAAAAGATATATATATATATATATATATATATATATATATAAAAACTTTAAGATATACTTTACAAAATAAATTGAAAATAAAATAATATAAATATCATTATTCAATAATTATTTTATTATAATTAAATATATAATTTTATTATAATTATTTAAACAACACAAACTGATTATTTAATATCATTTTCACAAAAACAAAAAATTAGATTTTGTGTCATTTTAAAACCAGATACATATTTAAAATGTGAGACTAATAAACAAGATAAAATAGTATTTTTACGATGAATATTAGTTTGACTAAATAATCAATTTTTGGTAACAAAAAAATTATCATATACTATAAGTTTATTTTTATTTTATAATTATTAACTGAAAAATTAATAAAAACAATTCAAATAATGTTAGAATGAAAATTAAACTTATTAATTTTGCTTGATCTAAATTGCATATAAGCAAATTGTTGGGGAGAAAAATTATGAGTTTTTGGTGTAACTATCTAATGAATTTCTCAACACTTCAATTTTTTAATTCTATCAAAAACAACATATATCAAATTATACACAATCTTACATAATATATTATTCAATCCAATCAAAATATAACTAACAAGGTTATTCTTATTTTAGTCTAATTTTAATAAAATCTTTTGATTTATTTAAAAGAAATACAACCTAATATACCAAAATAAGAATTACCAAACTAATCAAAATATAAAGTATTAAATCAACCAATTTTTATGATTTAATTAGTTTATATATTCATAAATGTGCATGAATTTTTAAAATATTACAAGTTATGTGTGTTAATGCAACTTTGATTTAATATATTTTTCCTATTTTTTCTGAAACAACATATATCAGATATACAAGATTTACAAATATATGTGCAAATATAAGAGGATGAACCGAAAATTGATTAAACAAAGGGATGAAAAGAACTACATGAAGTTAAGAAACAATAATTCAACTTTATCATAATTAAAAAATAAACAAAAATCGTTGCTCAATTTAAGAGAATAAAAATAATTCAATATACCAAAATATATATTTGAGTTAATATGACATATTATATTTAGAAATCACATATCTAACTAAGTCTGTAACATAATTATACTTAATACGATTTTTTATTTATTTATCATACACATAAATTACAAAATAATCTAATACTAATAAACAAACAAAAGAAAATATTTAATAATTCTTATAATTTAATTATTTCATAAATTTTTATACCCGTGCATGAGTACGGGAAAATCACCTAGTTGTTAATGTAAATGAAGAGAAACCATTTGCAAAACAAACTTGATAGAAAACGAGAATTTTCGAAAATAAGATTTTTTAGTACCTAAACACAAACATATACGCCAATTTTTTAAAATTTAACAACAATCAACGCTATAATCTCATTAACCATAAAATATGTAAAGTGGCCCTGATTATACCTATAAAAAGTTAATAGAAATTATTTAAGAATAATTTCTTCTTTTCTTTTTTTTTTCCATTTTCTAGATCGGATCTTTACGGTAGGTTCTGGCTTCCTTCAGAGCTAAACATATTATTGACAGGAGTACCATCGTCGGCTGCATCTATCGATACCTCTGATGCATCAAACAGGCCGCCTGAGGCCATCCTCCGTAACTCTTGGAGCGCGGATAACTTAGCACTAATCGACCCCACTCTTCCTACGGGAGGAGTTCCTGTTTACTTGGCTATGTATTTCTCGGAGCCAATCCAAATGAGTGTACGATCGTTCAACATTTTGTTTGGCAGTAAGAAAGTTGGCACGGGTCCAATTGTGCCAGTGTTTGGAAAAGCTACCCAAGTGGTAGTCAGAGACGTCGTGGCCAGCTCGAGCTCCCAGCTAGTGTTCCAGTCCACAGCCAGTGCGCTTTTACCCCCTATGATAAATTCGTTAGAGCTCTATGTGATAAGTTCTGGTACAAGTGGAGACGAAAGCGGTAATGGAAGTGGAAGCGGATCAGGAACAGGTGGAGGTGGTGGGGGTGGTGGAGGAGGCGGATCTGGGAGCGGAGGACCTGCAGGTTTTTTTTTAATGCATTTTCAGTGATTAGTCTTGGTTACGGAGTAAAATTCCAATTTTATAGTTACCTACGTAATTTAATAAAAAATTTAAAAAACTTGGTGTTAAGGCTCTGGTGGGACTGGAAAAGGGGAAACTGGAGGAAGCAATGAAGGGAACTCAGGTTTGTATTTCGACTTTTCTTCCCATTCTAGCTTTGCTATCTTGATGGGTTTGTTAGTTTCATGAAACTAACCCATGCATAGAGGAGATATTTTTATGCGTTATAGATCATAAATTAAGAAATGCAAGTAAAAAGCAGTACATTTTGATATCGGTGTAGGTGGTTCAACAAATGAAGAAAAAAAAAGTAAACTGCCAATTATAATCGGTGCGGTATCCGCGGTAGTGTTTGTTATTATTGTATGTGTTATCGTTGCTATTGTCTGGGTGAATCGTCGCAGAGAAAGGCCGCAAGGACTGACATTGCCAACGTCCACAGGTAGACACTGGTCTCTTGATATGTTTGGTAGAATTTGAACTGTATACAAAGAGTTTGATCTTGGCTGACAAAAAAAAAACAAAGAGTTTGATCTCTTTGTTTTGATATGTATATAATATGATTGTTTTGTCTGGGTTAATCATTATGTATTCTAGAAATGTGACTACTTTTAAACGTTTTGATGATAGTTGCTCAAACGGGGACTGGAGCATCCCCTCTAGTTGGACAACAGACGGGGAACGACGCGAACCAGTCTACAAATGAGTTAGACATGGGAGATATCGACGACCTGATTGGAGTTAACCAGTCATATGTAACGCAACAACATTGAACATCATATGATATAAAACGTTTCTTACCTTCAATTGTATTCTTTCCAATGACTTTTCATTTTCCTTCTCAATTTGCGAGACTTTTTTGTTCTTTCTAGTCCTCATGTTGTATGTGTATAAAACGTCATAAAAATACAGTTTTGCAACATTGTATGCTTATCCGTGACTCTTCATCTCTCAGATAAGCTTCTACATTCTACGGATTTCTTTGTGCTCTTTGTCTCCTCCAAACAAAAGAAACTATTTCTGCTTTTAGTGTGAGTGAACGATGTGGAAGATGCCATAGAATTGATGTTAAATTGTAGAGTTTGGTCATACTTTAATATATATCTGATGCTTTACGATATTTTTCTCAAGGTCGTTTACCCAAAAAATTAACTTAAAGAATAGCCCACCCCCAAAAGTGATTTGAATTAAAACCTTAAGTTAACCCTTTAATAAAACCCAATTATATATTACCACTAACTCATTTATATTATTACTAGAATACCAACACTTTAGTAACAGCTCCATATTAATAATGAACCTATATAATTTGATATAATTTATCAACTGAACATAAAAATTGAACATTCTTATATACTTGGCAAAATTAAAGTATCTCTAGAGAATTCATAAATTGCTACTTCTTTTTAATTCATTTTATAACTTAGATACATATTGGTTTGACTATCATCTCTGCGTGCTAAGCACGTACATGAAGTGGGATTAATTATTGGATATTAATAAACTAGTTGATGGCCCACACCCTATGCGGACTAATATAAATATATCTAACAATTTTTAATTTTTATTTTTACTTTGATAAAAAATTAAATTTTATCTAATTTTAAATTAATATTATTATTAAAATTTAATATTCATATTGGTAACCAATATACTAAATTATGTAGAATTTTGTTTTATAGTATTATTCATGGGATTTAGATTTTGGATCAGAATATTTTATATCGTAATAATCAAATTAGAAAATTTGGATTTGAAATTAAACACTTATTGTATTCATAGACTGAAAAAATTCAGTGGCACCGAAAGATCATAAACAATTACAACCCATAAAGCATCAACATTATATATTCTTTATAATTTAGATTTTAAAACAGTGAAACAAAAAGACAAAAATAATAAATTATAAAATATTATCTCTATATTCTCGTATATTATATTTACATTATGTTTTTTTATTTGTTAAATTTTAGTGTTATTTAATGTTTAATCCCAGTTTTTCATGCTTCCATATATATTTTAATATTTTAGTAAATTTTTATTTTTCTTTTATGTAGTATTTACTATTTTGGTTTTAAATATAAATTTCTGATAATATTTGTGATTTTATGGATAAATTCATTATTAGTATTAGTTCATTTGTGATTTTGATGTTCTTCGTGTACACATACAAATTAATTTATTTTGGTTAGGAATATGATTGTTCAATATAAAATATATAAAAAATATTTAACATAAGTCTTTACTTTATATTTTACACATAAGCATGACAAATAAACAAAATTAAGTAAAACTATGGAAAATATGACAAATCAACTAAATCATTTAAACTTTTTAATTAAAATTAATAATTAAACATAAAATATGACTACACTTAAAGTTACCAACTAATATTATTAAAAAATGAAAAATAAGCAAAATTATCTATAATTATGGAGAACATTACAAATCAACAAAATATATGACTACACTTTAAATTACCAACTAAAATTATTAAAACATGACAAATAAATAAAATAATTTAAAATTATAGAGAACATGACAAATCAGCAAAATCACTTCATAGATAATAGTATAGATAACAAACACTGATTTAAATATGAATAGATCCTCCAATCTTTGGAAGCAAAACAAAATTTGAAATTTGCGTGCACAAGTTTAGCCTTTTTGACTCTTCTAGGGGAGTAATTGAGTTTTTATTTTGAGTTTTGTTTCAAATTTTCCATTTTCACTTGTAATTAAGGATATATATTAGATCAAAGGATGATCTTAGAGCAGAAAAAAATTACGGAATATCTGCATGCATTACCAATACTTTTGGGATTACCAATACTTTTGGGAAATATGTCAAATTCACTTTGCCCGATCCGTCACGATGTGGGTTGAATCATTTTTAGGCTCAAAGGCCCAATAATTGGGTCCATGAGAAGATGGCACGCACTGCATCGAAACTTCTTGAACTCACATGAGAAGTCAGGTAACGACGCTGAAAACCGACAGTGATTAAAAAAAAAGAAGAGTCGTAATTTTTACAGAAACTTGCAGAACGTTCTATCTCCTATCTCTTACCTAGACTCTCACCCCCCCCCCCCCTCCCCCCACCCCTTATATATACGCAAACACACGTAGGCTTCAGAATCATCAAAGTAGCAAAAAAAAAGAGAAGCAAAATTATAATAGAGAACGAACGTGTGTAAGAGCATCTTAAGATTCTGAGGATTAAAACGATGTCTCTAATCCCAAGCTTTTTCGGTGGCCGAAGAACAAACGTGTTCGATCCATTCTCGCTAGACCTGTATGATCCGTTTGAAGGATTCCTAACGCCTTCAGGGATGACAAACGCAACCTCCAAGGACGTGGCAGCGTTCACAAACGCTAAAGTGGACTGGAGGGAGACACCTGAGGCGCACGTGTTCAAGGCGGATTTGCCGGGGCTGAAGAAGGAAGAGGTGAAGGTGGAGGTTGAAGACGGTAACATACTTCAGATTAGTGGAGAGAGAAGCAGCGAGAACGAAGAGAAGAGTGACAAGTGGCACCGTGTGGAGAGGTCAAGTGGGAAGTTCATGAGGAGGTTTAAGCTGCCGGAGAACGCAAAGATTGATGAAGTGAAAGCGTGTATGGAGAATGGTGTGTTATCGGTCATGGTGCCTAAGGTGCCTGAGAGGAAGCCTGAGGTCAAGTCTATCGACATCTCCGGTTAAAAAAAGGATGGAAACTCGTAGGTAAATAAGTATGACGGTGTTGAAATAAATGGTGTGCATGTGTGTGTTTCACTGGCTTTCCTGTTCCTTTTCTTCTCTTTCACTGTAATAATGGATCTAGTTGTATAATATCTTAATAAGAAAGTGTTTTCAAACATAATCCAACTCTTAACACAAGTAGCAAGATAAGTGATCAAACAAAACATGAGTCGATCTCTTCAAGTCCTACCACCTAAGTTTTCGCGAAGTATCCAAGCAGAGAAGAAACTGTAAGATCTATCTTCGTCCAGACTAAGATTGTTGGGGTTGTGAGTCTCCCAGGACAAGGGACTTGAGAACAGGCATTTGAGACTCGAGAAGTTCTCGTTTGGTGAGGATTCTGTCTGCGGAGCAGTCGTGTTCCTGCACATGAGAATGGAACAGCTTAAAAGATTGAGGCCTAAGTGGTTGCATCTCGAATGAATATATGTATACGTTGATGAGTTTATTGTATACGGGTGTCCACATGGATGTACCTCTCCGGTTGAAGCCGACATTAGAGCAAGGAGAGTTACAGTTGCTGTTTGGTAGTCGGTCAAAGTTTTGTACGCGGATTCATCGAGTTTTTCCTACAAGGTTGATATAGACATAAGGTCAACGTATTGTAAAACTTCCCTTGCACTCAAACCAGATGTTTATATTATGAATATATGAATCTGGCTGTTCGAGAGAGATTTTATATTAGAGTTCAACTAAGTGAATGTTTACCTTCAAGTGTGAAATAGCTGCAGCAATAGCTCTACCTGGGGCTTGTAAAGCTCTATTGTGGGCCTGCCAACAGTTTTCAATCGTTACTTGAATTCTAACTATTGAGTCATACAGTACTTACACAAAAGATGGAGCTATAAATACCTTAATGTAAAGGAGTGAGACAACTTTAGCGAGAAGTGCAACGGGGTCTGATTCGGTAGAAACTTGAGATATCAAATCCTGCAAGTACAAAAAACATCGTCAAGAGAAGAAAAGACATGTCATGATGAGATCATATAAATATGTATGTTGAAACGACGATAGCGCGTCATACAGACCTTGCGGTATGCGTGTAGGAGATTCCTTTCCAGTTTCTTGTCAAGCTTTTTCAAGACCAATCCACTGCGCAAAGGAGGTTAACATTCAGTCGAAGTCCAATGGAATCTAAACGGATTTGCGTCAGCGATATCTTGATAAACAAGAAAATATACCTTTCCTCTGCCAGGTCTCTGAAGGTGGTTATGAATGCGTCTACACGCTGAGACAAAGAATCCAAAATCAATGGAGCTTAGTTTGTATTCACGAGGAAAATCAAAGTGAAACCAAAGGCTCCAAATACCTTTAGCAGAGTGACTATATAGGTAGAGGAAAATAGGTGAAATAGGAATTTATAGAACTAGTCAAGCCTGAATAATAGTATTAAAGATTCCATATGAACCAGTAGCTATATTTTCACATCCATATCCTTTGTCTCAATTACTGACACCCATCAGAATAACTCTGTATCAAGTTTGTCAACCACAGG